>JABTTQ020001120.1:0-259014 GCA_016081115.2 Rehmannia glutinosa | reverse complement strand
AAAATGCCAATTTTATTCTCTCTCTTTAGTTACCCCCCCTTATTTTCACTACACTTTTAGGAGACAAAAGTGTTTTTATATCATCATCCAAGGAATATAAATGCAAACCTGATGTGTGAGATAATGGTCCGGATGATTTACGCAAAAGAAATGCTCCACATGCTCGCTAACTGATTCATCAGGATCTGGAGGAATATTTCTCACAAGGACCTGAAAATGAGATGAAATTGATAAACCTCAGAGCTTATTTAAACAATATAGAACTGTGAGAAAATGGAGCCCGAAAACAAGTCTGTGATCAACTTGCAAACATTGGTTCCCCACAAGCACGCATAATAGCAAGCAACTGAACAGTATAATTGGACACACAACAGAAATGTAAATTTTTTTACATGCTCACAGTGAATTGATCTGGGCGACGCTTTGCTGAAGCTATGAATTGCAACCTCTTGTTAGCTATGATCTGGTATTCTTTATAAAGGACATAGCATGTCCAAAATGTGAATATATAAGCCATTATTATGTGTGCCAATAACCTGAATGAGAATAGGAAATATCAGCTTTAACCAAACTATAGAAAAAGGCATAACATCCAAATTGTGATAAACATCAAGAACCCAAAGAATCCGTTCCATATTTTTAACTCTAATAAAAAGTAAAGGAATTTAACAGATGGAATTGAAAACTTGATGCCATATAAAACGTAAGGGCAACAGGCAAATGCGCCTTTTATGATTTATGACGAAAAGAACCTTGACATTCACGCGGATGTAACATACATCAATACACTAATTACCCAACAGCATAACTCGAAATCTAATAGTTCATATTTTTCAAATGAATGAATTCCAATGAACTTAAGAAACTATCCTTTCACCATCAAGTGTGCACTAGACATCACAAAAAATCATGGATAAGGTTTTGATTAGTCGGAATATTTGGAGCACTACACACGAGATACATGACATTACTTAGTAAAATTACATTAGCATGTTTTGCCATAAAAATATGACTGGTGTAATTATAATATGCATTCATCTTCATGTGTAGAGAGACTCCTGCAATGTAAGAACTGAGACCATTACAAGTATCACAGTAGCCGTGCCACCAAAGAGAATCCAGTACTCACCTTAAAGATCCTGAAGGAACATTGGATATTGAAAACTTGTCAATATCACTGTATGTCAAATCTGCAATGTTGTCTAGTGTTTCCCCTGTCCAGTTTACAGGCACCAATACTGCAAAAGCAAGTATAGCTATAGGGACAAAGATTTTCAATCTGCATTTAAGATTTTTATTAGAGTAGTCTACAAGAACTTCAAAGTATAGAAATAGAATGTTGATATGTGGTTCAAGCAATTCAAAAGCAAGTGGTTTGCTTTAGCATTGAAAAATGTCATAGTTTCAGCATTATAATGCTAAATGCATTTAAACCTTATACACTCACCCAAGAAGGTAAATTCGTATATACACAACAGAATCAAGCCCTGCGTAATCTATCAGCTCGAGCTCTGGCATTCTCAATGCTTCAGTCATCCACGTCCAAAACATTAAATAAGTTTTTAAATCTAAATTCACAAATTTCTTCAACAAAGCCCCTGATTTTTTGGGGCTTGCTCTTATTCCCTCCTTGTACCATTTTGCAAAGTAAACTCTATCATTGATTGGTTGGAGCCGTAAAAATGCGAACCCTAAAAGAAATGCCAATACAGATACAAGATTGATGTAAGCTGATGCAGCAATATCTTGAAGACTAGCCATATCCTGATTTGAAGATTACTTATCACCTGCACTAGAAAAAGAAAAGCAGATGATAGGCATGAGCGTATATTGAGATTAGTGAAGGATAAACAACGAATCAATGTTTCCTTAAAATTCTAAAACAATCCACATGCGAAAAGTTTCAGCCGTGACTGAAAACTTTTGACATGCTTGCTTCAACAGGATGGGTTAGATAGACTCATGGTCATTCCCCCCTCAATTTATTTGTTAGAGCTACCTTGAGGCAAGCAACTCGATGAATGACCTATTTAGTTGAGCATCTCAAATTCCAAAACACGTTGAACGTCCCCATTTTATTGTAGTCATAAAACTTAACAGAAATTACCAGAAAAATCAAACATCAGGTCTCATGCTTTGTATAATCAAAACTATAACACCGAACTTACGGTGAACCATAAATTTGAATCTACTAATGCATAATGCAGAAAATTTTAAGGACAACGGATCATACAGTATATGATCACACACTGAAATGCATTGCGCAATAATCTATATCTCACTAATATCCACAACACAAACATCATTATGTCGCAACATTTCACATAGAGATTCTGACGTTCTATCTATACATGATGCAAAAGAACAAACACAAAAAGATGCAGAAATCGGATCTCTGATGCAGGAAATATGTCTATTAAACAAAATAGTATCACACACTCTGAATTCTGAAATGCCTCAGTCAAATTAAAAACGCTAGAAAAGGATTTGATAGTTGAAAGAGAGATGGAAAATAACAAAATTTCGAAATCCAATTTAAGATCCAGCTTACCAATAGAAAGTGGAAGCAGCAATAAACAACGATTCCCCTCTCTTATCCCTGAAATATTGTTACCTTTATATCCTTGAGCTTCTACGGTGGCGCGAGAAAAACAAAAGTGTCTAAAAACTGAAACTCCCCGCCGATGAATCAGGTTTGATGGAGGATGATGACTGAACATTCTCCCCGGCGGGGGAATTTTGGGGGTGAAATGGCGGGGGCGGCAAGAAGCTCGGCACTGCCAACGGTCGAGAGTTTGTTGTTTCAAGTCTGTTTGTTAGCGTTAAATAGCCGTACAAATTGGAGAACAATTTTTTAATCCGGATTCACGCAACTCGTGAGCTGTTCGGAGCTCGATTCAATAAAAATTTGTTAATGAAGTTTGTTAAATTAAATGCGTCAAACTCAAACTTAAAGATATTCAACTTATTAACTCTAAACAGGCTCATTGGTAAGGTAGTACGACTTAAATTAATTGTTTGACTTTAATTTTAATTTTTGTACGTTTACTTATGATAAATATAGAAATATTTAAATAAATTTATTTGTGTGAATAAAATCATAGGTTTTAATAGATATATTATGCATTTTAGAAATACATAATTTTATTTTTGTAATAAATTAAAAAATAATTTAATTTATAGTTATTATTAGTAAGCTTGTTTAGGCTCGATTAACTTCGAATGAGTGTGAGCCATCAATGTATTCGATAAATTAAGCTGGAGTTCGACTTAATAATAAACGAGCTAAGTTTAAACTCTCAAAAGTTTGGCTAGGTTATATTCGATTACAGGCTAACGTATAAAATCTATTTAGTTGGGATCATCTAAACTGAGTCTATATCAGGTTCAGTTACGATAAGAGTTTTTATATGAGAGTTGATGACCAAAATACCTAATATTTTGGGAGAAAAATATACAAAATACGCTCCTGGCCCTTTTTTTGGGTGGGTGGGTAGGGGTGACAATTTTGACCCCACGGGTACCCGCCCTGGCCCGCCCCGCCTAGAATTTTTAGTTTAAAAATATATTTTAATATATATTTTACATATATAATATATATTATAATATATTTTTTATATATTTTTATATTATATTTTATATTTATAATTTGATAATAATAACTTTTGTAAATAATATTTTATAAATGTATATTTTTTTCAATTTATTTTCATTTTTTAATTTAATTTAATTTAAAACGTGGCATAACGGGTCGGCCGACCCGACATGTGGCTCTCGACGGGTCGACCCGCCCGTCCCATTCTAGGCACGGGACGGGTCTGGGTCTTGGTCGACCGACCCGCCCGCCCCATTGCCATTCCTAGAGGTGGGGGGATATTTTTACGTTCCTGCAATCTTTTTGATATTTTTACGTTCTTTTTCGATTTATTTTGTTCCTGGATTATTTTTTTTATTTTGTACTTGTTTCTATGTTATTTATTTTGTTTATTGGTTGTTTTTTTATGTTGTTTCGATTTTTCAATGCAATTTTTTCATTTTTTTACGCTATTTTTTGTTTAATATGTTATTTTACATATTGTTACTATTGTTTTTGGGTTGTTTGTATACTGTTTTTTAATGTTGTTATGAAGTTTCTTTGTTATTTCCATGTTGTATTTGATGTTTCGGTGCAACTTTTAACCTATTTTTAAGATTTTTCTTGTTATTGTATTTTTATAATATGGTTTCTGCATTGTTTCTATATAGTTATTAATGTTGTTATGTTGTTTATTGTATGTTTTCGACGTTTTTAATGCATTGAATAAAAAATTAAATTGTATTTTTTATTTATGTTGTTTCTATATTATTTTAAATTTATTTTGTTTTAATATGTGTTTTAATAAATTTCAAGTATAAATTTGATTATTTAATGGGGGTAAATATTTTTTCACTGAAAAATTATTAGATGAAACATATTCGAAACAAACTTGAAACAACAGCGTCAAAAAATTTCGAAAAATTGACGAAAACGTAAAAATATCCGTATAAAAAGCTGGAGCGCACAAATGTCCAATAAATACCAAGAGTGTAAGTATGTCATTTTCTCAAGAAGGTTGGATATTTTTGTCCTTATCCTGAACCTAGGTCTTAATATATATAATTTTTTTGTCGATCCTTAATGTCCTCACACCAAATGAAAGTGATGATCCTATACTTTATTCGGATTATGGGGCATCCGTCCCTTCCTGTGAAATTCGGCCATAATCTCCTAGGAGAAGAAGACAAATCGCAACCCCTCAACCCTTAATCGAACCCACCTGGGGCTGAATCGTTGCAACCACTCAACCAGCAGGCCAAGGTTTTTTACCTAGGCCTTAAATATTGAATTGACCCAAAGGTTCTAATATTTATGATTTGTTAAGGTTGGGTTGGTCAGCCCATTTCAGATGATGAGATGTGCTGGTCTTATCTACCCCAAGTACACACACGTTCTACTGATGACCTTTTATGTGTCTTGTTGGGCCGAAACATGAAAATAGGGCTTTAGTACATATTACGATTCGTATCCTTCGGTATTTAAGAGAAGTACAGATGGCCCATATATCGGCCCACTCCTCGAACGGGTCTCAAAATATGCAGTTCACGTGCTGTGCCACAACCCACAATATATCGTAGTCATCATACGCTCCCTATCCTACACCCCACCCGCCCATTTTAGCACCGCCCTCACTCCAAACACACAAAGCAGTCTATTTTTCCAATTTGCGCCGGTCTTTCTTTCTTCCACAAAACACTCAACCCCTCCCCCCTACCATTCTCCATTACCATTTACCCTTCCATCACTCCACTCGCTGGTAAATTAGGGTTAGGGTTTTACACCCACTCTATTTGACTCCGCACGTGTTCTGAATTAGGTGTAATTGTTGCAGGGGTATTCTACACAGAGAGAATTTAAGAAAATAGGGTTTGTCTTTTTTTTTTTTTTTTAAATGTGCTTGATTTGATCTTTCAATGCCTGGGAATTATTGGTTTGGATAGTAGCTTTATGGCCCCGAGCCGAAGAAAGGGTGCCAATAAAGCGACGGCGGCGGCCGGACGGCGGAAGTGGAAGGTCGGTGATCTCGTGCTAGCCAAAGTCAAAGGGTTTCCGGCGTGGCCTGCCACTGTATGTCTATAATTTTTTTCTTTTTTTCTTTGGATGTTACATATTTATTTGTTTTCCCATGCGGTCAGTTGGGGTCTCATGTTGCATGCTAAGTTGTCGATTGTAGTTTTTGGGTTTTGTGTATGAGTTGCTTATCTTTTGGTAACTGCGGATCCTGGGTGAATATAGTAATTTTTGCTTGGATTTTGTGTTTTTGGCCTATTTGAAGTTTCAAATGCTTTTTAGGGTTTAATTAGGTTGAAACGAAATGAAATGACATTGTGCTCTGAACTACTGGACAAACATATATAGGGAACAAATTGGCGGGTTTCTCTATGTGATTCTACACAAATTGGTCTGGTTAATGAACATATAGTAGTTGGAATATGACTACTGATGGATTGATGAACATAAAACAACGGTATAGCTGCTTTAGTTTATGATAAAAATGGGTAATCATTATTGCTGCTGAGTTGCTAGTTGCATTTTGAGCGTCCTTCCACAATTTCAATACCCTACTTACATAACATCATAAATAACATCACAACCTACGGGCCTGAAGTCCAACTAATTAAAACATAATAAACTGATTACATAACTAATACATAAACTAACTAATAAAAATAAACAGAACATCGCCAACAGCTCCCAGCACCCGAGCCAGTCTTTTGCCTTCTTTCTCTGGTGATAGACCTGCTCAAAACGATCTGTAGTACATTCCTTGATGTTAGTTTCTTTATCCCCTGACGTAGAGAATGTATACATGCCTTTAGATGGTTTTCCTCAAATAAAGTACATTGATTCAGACAGCCATCATCAAGGGGTACTTGTGAAATTCTCTTTTAGCCATTTACATGTTTTTATTGTATTTGTTGCTTTATGTGTTATAAGTAACTGTATGGGTTGAGTGTTTGACAAATTGGAATATGAATTTGAGATGGGAATAGATCAGTAACTATTTCTCGTAACAGGGACAGAGTGCACACTTATGGTCTGTAGGCAATAGGCACTGACAACTTAGCTGACAGGGATAGATTGCACTGTTTTGGTTGTGTATTTGATTGGTCTATGAGGTTGATATTGGGTTATTATGCATCTTGTGAAACACAAGTTAAAAAATAAATGGCCATTCCATGGGACATTTGAAATTGCTGTTTATTTGTTGGAGATAACTTCCGTGACTGTTTTATTGACTTCCTGTAGTTATTTTTACCCAACTGGCAAGTCTAGCGGCTGTAATAACTATTGCTTCACTCATTTTCCCATGGTAGGTGAGTGAGCCACAAAAGTGGGGTTACCCTGCTGATCTGAAGAAAGTACTAGTCTTTTTTTTCGGGACTCAACAAATGTAAGTTATGTTTATATGCGTTGATTTGTGTTCAGATTCTATTGATTCTCCACTTAATTTAACTTAAGTTTCCTTTGCCTGAAGTTTCCCGTTAGTTAGATAAAAATCACGTTTTATTCTGATGGACCTTTATCACTGGATTTGGTGGAGTGCTGACTTATCATTCTCTGTTTGATTAACTATTGATGCACTAATCCTTCTTGATACTTTCATGTAAATTCTATTTTTGTTACTGTTACGACTGATTGCATATTTGATATGTCTGTGCTTAGCGCTACTTTATAACATTTTTAGAACTTCTGGTGCAATAAGATCAGAATTTGGGCAGTTTTAGGGTTAATATGAATCAATATTTCATCTATATTAAAAGCCAAAAAGGGAAAACTTCACTCCATACTTATGTTTTTGAATTTTATGAATAAGCGTCAAATGGTATTTATAGATTTTCGTTAATTGCCATATGGATTTATATTTGGTTTAGTAAATTATACTTGAAAATTTCTCTAGTGCTATGATAAACAACCTAAGTAGGTTCTCTACCAAGTAGCGTGATATGATCTGCCTTTTCATGATAAGACATAATTTTTTTGATATTCTTTAGTTGCCTGTATCAGTTTATCTTCTCTACACCTCAATCCCGCTATTGCTGATTGCGGACGCTTTATACATTCTGGAAAAGTACTTGTGACCTAGTTGTTATGCATTATCAAATTGTTTTGTAACTTATAAGATAGTCTATTTGAAGAATTGTTTGGCTTAATGGAGGGATGAGGAATTGTTGAGTCCGATGCTGTCAATGCTACATCTAACTTTTTGATTGCGGTTTCTAGTGTTTATAAAGAAGTTGATTTGGAGAAATTGAGTACCCCTATTGAGGCAATGTTGTAGTTGTTCACTGAATATTGAAGCAGCTGATGGACTAGAAAAATTATTGTTAAGCATGACATGAATCTTTCGGTATTTTCACTTCAAGAATGATCACTCCCATCTCGATTAATATTCTCACAGCTTGATATATCGTACATGGAACATCGTGATTCATAAAAGCTTATATTTGATATATAGACACTGATTCTTGGCACACAATAGCTTTTCAAGGTAAGAGGTAATGAGGAGATTTTGGAGAAAGCCTTTCAGGGTGCTCTTGTTGGAATCTTATGTATGAAATGAATGGTATTTTTGCTTTGTCTTCTGTGTTTTGAGTAGGGAGTCGGGAGAATGTATGGAGAATGTGTGTTTTAGTAGGAAAATGTAATGGAAAACGTGATGTATGTTTGGTTTTATTGTGGGAGAATAAGTTGACAATGCAGAGGAGGGAAGAAATTGATATTAAACGTACCTAAGATGTTTCCTACCTCTTTGAGTTTAATGTGTTGTTTCTCCCCTTTCTCAGCCTCATCACTCATAGACAGCTGCTTAGCCAGCTGACTACTCTTCTATTCCTTTAATTTTCTTTTTCTCCTTTTAGGATTACAAGTACCTTTGCTTAAAGACTAGTTTTTTTCAACTTATTTAGTTTATGATACTTCAGACTCCATCATGTAACTTGGTGATGATTCAAAGAGCCAAGTGGTCTTTGTCAAGTGGAGTTTGGTATTTTTGTAGTTTATTGTTTTATCATTTTGACTGCTGATACATTTTTCTTCCTTAAGAAATAGAAAAGCCACCTAGTGTTTCTTCATATATGGTCTATGATGGGTAGGCTTCAGCTATGAATATCTCAAACAGGCTTTTAGAATTGATCTTGCTCTGGATGCGTCAAAAGATTTTAATTTCATGTAACCTCTAAAGAGGGTGCCTAGATGCTGTCTAAGAGGTATTATTTTTTGCCCTTGTTATGTTATTTGCTGTTAACATTGAGATTGGAAATATAGGGATATGAGAGACTATCTGTTTTTTTTTTTTAATTGGTTCTAGTGATTGGGACTCCTATTCTATAACCCGTGTCCAATCTTCCGATCGAAAGCATTTTCCCAATTCCCTACAATTTGAACCAAAAATTAGTAAATAAAATATGAAGAGCTGCCAAAAGATGGAACTTTACATTATTTTGTCTCGTCTTTTAAGGTTAAATGTAAAAAAGTGTTGCCAATATAAAGATCATCGTTGTCCTTGTTTCTATTAAGACTTGCTCTCTTTCGCAGTGCCTTCTGTAATCCTGCTGATGTTGAAGAGTTCACTGAAGAGAAAAAAAGTGTATCTGTTGGGAAAACGCCGTGGAAAAGGTTCTGATTTTGTTTGTGCATTAAAGGAGATAATTGAGTGTTTTGAGAAGCTGAAGAAACATGACCAAGTCACTAGTGATAATCTCACTGAGGAAACTATTATCACCAATGAAAACAATTCAGATGAGTCCTTGACTAAATCTGTGAATGACGAAGGTCCAATTACTGTTAAACAACGTTCTAGTGGAGCCACTAATGATCTTAACTCTCTAACTGAAGCTGCTGTAGCTGCAGCAGCTGATGATGCTTTGCATGACGAGGAGATGCAATTGGAGGAGGCACAGTCTAATTCTGGGTTTACTGAAACACGTGTGTATTCAACACGAAGCAAAACTGATGCTACTCAATCACGTAACATTGGTGCACAGAGGAAGGTATCTGCTAGAAGGTTGAGAAGTTCTTCAAGGGTAGATGCTAGTGCACGCCAGAACTTAATGTTGCCTTCTATCAATAATACTAGAAGCTCTAGGCGGTTGGGTAGTAACCCACTGCAGGATAGATCTCTGAGACGAAGTAGAAGGATTATGAAGTCATTTGATGGTTCTGAGGGGCACAATGTCAACTCACCTGATTCTGTATCAGACGAGTGATAGCATTGAAGAGAATGATTCTGAGATTATGACAGTAGATTCTGATGCACTTAGTTTCAATGATGGCAGCTCCATAGACTCGGGTTGTAAATTAGTGGGAGAGGAGCCCTTCAATGAATTTAATGAAGGTGAAACAGAATTAAGTGACAGGCTTGACTTTCAAACCAATGTTACTATCATTAAGAAGAAAAGGAAGCCCAATCGCAAAAGACAGAGAAGTGATATTGTTCCAGAGGCTAAACTGGATGAAGTTATTTCAGAGAGTGAAGTGCGGAAGACTGAATCCGTTTCACCTAATCATAAGGAGAAAATGGCTGAAAGATATGTTAAAGAAAATGGGGATGAGCACTTACCATTAGTCAAAAGAGCCAGAGCTCGTATGGGCAGACCATCACCTGCAGTGGTTGAAGAGGGCACTTTAGTGCATGAAGAGGAAAAACATTGGAAGTTTCTGAAAGTTTTGCTGTGCAGTCTTCTGGGCCACTGAGTTGTAATGTGAATGCTCCTGCTGATGGGGAATCTGTTCCTAATAAAGAAGGTCCAGGTAAGCCTCAGTATTGGGAAACTAGAAAGAATCTTGTGGATGGTGAGGGCACTTTAGTGCATGAAGAGGAAAAAGCATTGGAAGTTTCTGAAAGTTTTGCTGTGCAGTCTCCTGGGCCCCCGAGTTGTAATGCGGATGCTCCTGCCGTTGGAGAATCTGTTCCTAATAAAGGAGGTCCAGGTGACTCGTGTTTATTGCATGCGAGCCCTGCTAGAAAGCCTCAGTATTTGGAAACTAGAAAGAATTTTGTGGATGGTGAAGCTGCTTTACCTCCATCTAAACGCCTACATCGTGCCTTGGAGGCCATGTCTGCTAATGTGGCTGAAGATATTCAAAGAGCTTCCAGTTCACCAACAGTGAATGCTCGTACCAATGGGTGTTCTTCCTCTACGGAATACTCTGAGCCGTCTGTTGGAGAAAAAGATGGGATTGGATTGGGATCAGGATTGATGGAGGATCATAACAGCGGTGATTCTCAGTCAAGTGCTTCTGAGTCCTGCGTTGGGTTAAACATGAAAGTGCCAGAAAATGATGGAATCACTTTTGCTATGGTATCAGATAGTGGTAAAACTTCTTGTTGTGCTGATAGCTCAAATACTGAAATCTGCCAAGATTCATTTGAACATGCACAAGGTGCTGATAATAAACGCCTGAAATTGTCCCCTTTGAATGAGTGCCTCCTTTGAGTGACCGCCCTCGGAAACTGATACTGAGCATCAACATGACAGTCTAGGTTCACCAAGCATTGGTGGAAAAATGTCTCAATTAGACTGCAATCCACCATGTTTGATAATGCCTCTGGATGGCTGCAAGGTTGAACCTTCAGAGTTGGAGGAGGCTGCCAAGAGGTCTGATCCTGCTATGCCTCAAATGAACTCAGATTCTATCTTGGTGGAAGAAATTGCTGGTGTTTCCTCTAATACTTCTAAAGATATTCTGATGGACAGTTCAGATGGTGGAGGTGATGAAACACACAAGAAAAAGCAACTTTGTCTATCTGAGGACAACCAAGATAATCAGAGGTAAATTTTTATACATAAGCAGTACTGTGGTCTATTTTTTTTGCGTTTTCCAGTATGATCTCTTCACTAACTTCTTGTACCGTGTTTTACTTCTTTGGGCATATCTTTAGGCCTGAGTTTGTGGGAGATGCTAGACCAGCACCTACAAATTCAAATGTTGTGCCCGCGACTAGTCCCATGAAGGTTTTGACTAGTGGTCTTCATTCTAATTCTGTTTCCAAGGATCATCTGGAGGATAGAATTGTTTCAGTCACTCAGTCTTCATCTCTAACCGATGGGCTGGACTATGTTGCAAGGGCATCTCCTCACCGTCCTTCCATGAATAACAATTTTGTGTCAGATAATCATAGTTATATTGAAAAGAATAGCTCTTGCAGTAATGTCCAATCACATCTTGAAAAGGCTAAACTTACTGGCAAGTTGAGCAGCAAACAGGAGTTTTTGTTATCGTTTGAAGCCATTATTAGATCTTTGACAAGAACAAAAGAGAGCATAGGTCGAGCAAGCAACACGGATTGCTATTGACTGTGCAAAATCTGGTCTTGCAACTAAGGTAGATTTCTCCATGATAATACAAGCTTTTTGCAGTTTAAAATATTTGATGAAATCAACATCTTCTTTGACCTTTTTAGACCTTTTTCTGTAGCATCATAGAATGTTTTATTTGAGGTAATAATTTTGCATCTTCTGCTTGCATGTTGTCGACATGGTCAGTGTAGTAGCTTTTGACCTATTGCGCTCCCTGACCAAGGGAAATGTAGATAAAATGCATCTTTCATGCCTTTTACATTTCCGGATATGCTGATAATCAATTCTCAGTATATTATCAAATGAGCATGGTTGAAGTGTCCTGTTAAGCATGTTGAAGAGGTGTTAGAACCCATATATACTTGTCTAATGCTTGTACGTACAAATAATTGAAAACTACTTCCATTCTCCATGCACATTTTGAACTATTGACGCGAAGCATTATGTACTTGTATTATTCTTGATAGTTGATGCATAATACTCCAGTAAACAAAAATTTATAATATTTAATTAAAATTTAAAAAGTATATATGAATTGTTTATAATTATTAATTGAATATTATTAAATATAAAATAATAGTTCTAATAGTCTATAGTAATTGTCCTTAAATAATTACGTGTTAGCTGTGTCATAATTATATCAAATTATTTTTGTGTAATTTAAAATACATGCAAGCATAATACCTGTGAAGTGTCAAAATAAGCTGTATTTTTTCTCCGAACATCTATGAATTTTATACGTCCATTTCCGTAAGTTTTGGCGAATTTGACCATAGCTTTTTAAAAATAAATTCATAATACTCGTTTGTACTAAATAATGAATCTTTCTGCTTTGCTCGGAGAAAGATGCCCTACTCAGAAGAATGATTCTGATTATAGTTTATGGTGCTATGGAGTGCATTTTTATTCTGTCAGAACTTCGCAGATACTCATCAATCAATCCATAGGAACACTTGCTCAAGATTGTAACGTCTTTACCTTATTCTCCTGCGACCTCTTTTTCTTGAATAACTTTCCCGGATGAGGATGTCTTGGGAAGTGTGGCTCAGATCAGCTGGAGTTTGCTCTAAGTCATGATATTTGTGCATTAGGATTTTGTTAGTGCATAGTAACAGTGTGCATCTGTTACTCTCTGAAGTTAACTCATATTTAATAATAGTAATGTACTGCATATATGGGTTTGCTTTTGGGATAAA
Source organism: Rehmannia glutinosa (assembly GCA_016081115.2). NCBI lineage: Eukaryota > Viridiplantae > Streptophyta > Magnoliopsida > Lamiales > Orobanchaceae > Rehmannia > Rehmannia glutinosa. The sequence continues at coordinate 245,938 of JABTTQ020001120.1, read as the reverse complement.
GTGTTATACTAATGTTCTGGCATTACCTGCCACCACATTCGCAACTCTGAAGTTAAACTCATATTAGTACTAGTAATGTAATGCATATATGGGTTTTCTTCGGTGATAAAATGTTAAACTATGTTCAGGCATTGCTGCGAGCACATTTACAATTGCATAGCACTTCTCTCTGTGCTGATGTTGGGTTTTTGTGGCTCTAGGTGGTGGAAAAACTGGCCCATAATTTGGAAAGTGAGTCAAGTCCTCACAGAAAAGTTGACTTGTTTTTCCTTGTTGACTCAATCACTCAGTGCTCTGGAGGCATGAAAGGTAAGTTGTGACTTGTGTTTAAGTGTCTCCAGGTGTCATTCGTCACTTTGTCCAATGCGTACCTCTGGTATGTGTATTTTCAACATTTTATTGCATACAGGATTCTTCTTTGCTGACTTACATTTGCCTGTTAAGGTGATGCTGGCATATATCCCTCAGCAATCCAGGCGGTGTTGCCACGCTTATTGTTGGCTGCTGCACCTCCTGGTGGTAGTTTCTATGAGAATCATAGGCAGTGTTTAAAAGTGAGTGGAGCACCTCTTCATATGTGTTGCATGTTTTATAGAAATGGCGATAATGTTTTCTTTCCTTACGTGCTGGTTAGGTTTTGAGAGTTTGGCTGGAGAGGAAGATTCTTCCAGAGTCAATACTTCGTCACCATATTCGAGAACTTGATGCCTTGTATAATCCCCATGTTACTGGTGGCTCCCGCCGATCTTGTAGATTTGAAAGGCCTTTTGATGATCCAATTAGAGAAATGCAGGGCATGTGTGTTGATGAATATGGAAGGTAATATGATTCTCATGGCAGCAATTTAAATGAATAAGTCATTTTTTTGTAAACTCTGTTTTTCTTTATTTTTAATCATGTTGGAATACTTTTGGACCGTCAGTAATGAGCCTTTATCTTATTAATTTAGTAATTCAAGCATTCAACTTCCTGGTTTCTGCATGCCTCCTCTGGTGCGGGATGATGACATAGGAAGTGATTCTGATGGAGAGAGCTTTGAGGCTGTTACGCCGGAGCATAATGTTGAAAATCTTGATGGAGAGATGAATCTGATTGCTGCAGTTGAGAAGCGTAGCCATATACTGGAAGATGTTGATGGTGAGCTTGAAATGGAGGATGTGGCTCCGAGTTGTGAAGTTGAAATTACTTCCACCAGTAATATTGATCAAACAAATTGCACACAAAGGTCACATCGTCAATCTGACAACCATTATGGGGCACCATTTGCCTCTCAACAACCTAAGGATACCCAACTGATATCTGCTCCTTTGCCAAGGTCTCCTCCGCCTCCACCTCCGCCTACATCTCCACCACCACCTCCACCTCATCCACGACCCCCTTCTGGTTTTCCTCCTCCAGTGCTTGATTCTGTTTCAAGTGTTCCTGATTCAAAAGTTTATCCGAGTTCTCAGGTTACTTTCTGTTCTGTTTTTCATCTCTTAGCTCTTTGGTCACTGAACCTGTGGTATATTTTTTTTCATTTTACTTTTACTGAATTTTAACTTCGATGCACAGGAACCCAGGGCGAAGCAGCCTTTTTCGCCAAGAGTCAAGTCAAGACCCTTGGATGCTGTGCATCATCACGTGCATGAGAATAAAGATTCTGAAGCCCAGTTGCCAAGACAGATGCGTTACTGCAGTAATGCTTGTCCTCTCAGTGAACAAGCTACCTCCGAATTTTCTGGTCGGGCTTCTAATGTCTTCCAGCCAGTGGATGGTGGCAAGGGGTTTCATCTGCGCCTCCCCACCCTGCTCCATCCAATCAGTTTTTGTATGTCCAAGAACAACGAATCCAATCACAGAGGGATATTCCACCTCCTCCCCATCCCAACAGATTCCATACACGTAATGCAGAAAATGGAAATTTCTATAGGGACCATGACAGAAATAAGTTTGCTCAACGTGATAATATTGGAGAGCACTGGCGGCCACCGTTGCCGTCCATCTCTGGTAACCAAAGCTTTTCCTAATTGTATTATATTTTTGGGCATTTGTGTTATTCATTTTATGATTGAATCTTGTCAATCAGAGCCTTTCTATCTTGCTTGTCAGGTCAATACTATCACAATGTTTCCAGGATGACCCATGCACCCATGTCGCACAATGGTCCACCCTGTGAGCCAGTAGGACCTAACAATAGGTGGAATTTCCCTCCTCGGTCCATGAATCACAGGCAATTTAATCCTTACAGGCCACCTTCTGAGGGTCCTATTCCAGTGGCAAATAGAGGTTTGTCATCTACTCATTATTATATGGAGAAAAGTAAATATACTTGCCAACTGTTATGCAAATTGACTATATATTGTGTGATTGAATTGCATGTGTAAAATAATTCTTTTTGAAGTCGTGTGAATTTTTTTCTTGAGCCTTATCTTGTGAATTACATATGGTGCTGACATTTCTGGCCATTTATATCAACATTATATGTCGTTGTTGGCTAGTGCGATCCTGTTGATATTTTCAAATTTTATTATTTTTCAGTTGTGTTATAATTCCCAAAACTTCATTATCAAATAGAATTTGTGGAAAGTGGATTTTGAATCTTTGGTATACATCACAGTGACCCAATGTGCATGTTTGACCAGTTGTATATTGAAAGGACTTTTTGGTAGGTACAGGAGCTGTTTGTCAAGGATGAAAACTAGTTCAATGAATAAGCGCAACCTAGCTAATCCAGACTAGCTTCGTAAGAAATCTAAATTATAAAATTATTGTCCGGTGTGTCCATTTTGTTGTAAACATGGTGCATGTGAAAACCAGTGGGTGAATAAGCTGAGTAACTATGATTAATGCCTTGGCATATGGCAATTAAATAAAATGTTAAGAGATAAGGTGCGTATCACATTTGCGACAAGAGGTGATAGACATTTGCCATGCCTGATTAGACAGCTCTCACTGCTTCTTTTCCTTTTGAAAGCTTTCTCCACTTGTCGACTCAAGTTCGATTCAAAGAGAGTTTCTACAAATACGCAGATCCAAAATAACATTTACTTACTCTTTTAGGTACAGAGATGACAATACATTAAGATAATGACTAGCAAACATATGCTTAATTTCTATGATAAAGAGGTGTGTTGGCGCGTATAATTCCTACGATAGAGGTGAAAGTTTGAGTTAACTTTATTTTGGGATATTTTGGGTTGAGGAAGAACCAAGTTTTCCAAGAAGCCAGAAAAGCTAATATTCAGAAGTAAACTGAGTTGTTCCGTTGTGAGCTTGCATAATTAACATTAGAAACAGAAGTCGTAGCAGAGTCAGGTTGTGCACAAGTGTTGTTTTCTTTTCAATTAATTAGTTGCTTTCTTTTTGTAATTCCTTTTTATTTCTCAGGTCCAAATTTCTGGGAACGGAGATAATAATATGTCCTGAGGCAGCTGCATCAAACTGGTAGTTACTTGCGAACCTATTACTATTCAGTATACTTTTGTCCTTCATGTAATTGTAATCCCTTTTGCTTATTATGCCCTCTCTTTGTTAGGTCAATTTTTCATTGTTGGCTTTGCCTTGCCTGAAAAAGTCTATCTATGATTACAGCCCTGGGACTGCTGTTGCCCAAAGAAAAAGATGCCCTGCTCGTCCCACCGATTGTATATATGGATGTTGCCGTGCTATCTGCAGTTACCTATGAATAGATGATGTGAAGCGGTTCGGTGGGGACCTAATATTTATATCTCTAGGCTGCTAACTCTTAGCAATTGCATATTTATTTCAGATCTATAAAATTTTGTTTAAGAGTAACATTATAACTTATCAAGTCGTAGTCTGTTGTAGGTTTGCCGTCAACATTTTGGCAGTGATTTTACTTTATTACCCCCAACTCCAACCTTCTCTATTTCTCTGGTTAAGTGGTTCTCATTGTAAAAATGTCACAGTTACCCTCTTGTACATTGTGAGTAGTAGTTCTTGCTTAGATGATCAGATTGATTTCTGGCTGAAGGGTCTATCATAAGTTATTATGCATGTTTTCATGCACAATGGAATGATAAAATTGTGTTGGCTCTAATTGGCGTTCTGTTTTGGGATCTGTACATTTTCCTCTTATGCATTTTCCATGTTTCTGGTAATGTTGGATTGGCCAACTCTGATTTTGGAGTCTTGGTATTAATTTAGTGAGAAGTAGCTTCGTATGATTCTGTTTTATTGTCTATTGTCAGCTTGTGACGGCTGCAGGACTCAGATTTTAGGGATAATTACAGAAAATACTCAGATTTGGGGATGGCTACAAAGGAGCCCATAGGTTTGGGGTGATCACAGAAAAATCCAGAGAATTTCAAAATTATGGAAATTCCTTTTGAGGTGTGATTCCGTTTTATGTTTTATTCCGACCATTAGTTAAACTCATGGAATTTATGTATCAAATATTTTACAATAACATACATCAGTTCTTGTGTAGCTCAAACTCTGTCTTACATTTTACAATTACTTCTCTCAATGTTTCTATTTTTACAAATAGCTGTAGTTATTTGTAATCTTTAGAAAAATTGAAGGATGCAACTGTAAAATGTTTGATAAGGTTAGCAAATTCCGTTAGGTTAACAAACATTTGAGGCAAAGATGAGGGCCAAGCAGGTCTTTGTTCGCTCTTGTTTATTTACGGACGCTCTTGTTTATTTGCGGATATGAGCTAAGCCGGATGAGCTAGAAGGTAGTGCCTTAGCTTTTGGACGGTAAAGATGAGGGTCAAGCAGGCCTTCTCTTCGGACCCATAAAAAGACTTGGTTCCTCTACATTTCCATTATGTAAATTTTGTGTAAATGGGCGGTTCCTCTACATTTCCATTATATAAATTTTGTGTAAATTTGTGAGAGAGAAACACAAGGATAAAATGGTGCCTAATGGGATAGGTTAGTTTGGCCCGCATATAGGCTGGGAAAATGAGGTCCGAGCCGAATTTCCCGGACCTCATTTTCCCGACAAAAAATGCACGTGTTGGGATGAGATGGACCACAAGAATAGCGGCCAATGAAATTTTGACCCAAGTCAGTTTTATGACTTACCCGATTGGTCTGACTCAATCCATTGCCAGCTGTGGTCTATCTTCTCATTTTCACACAATTTTTTTTTTTTTATCATTGTGTGTTTTTATCTCTCCCAAATTTATACAACATTTAATTTAAGGAACGAAAATGTACAGGGTCCATTTCGGAGAGACAAGGATAAAAAATTATGTCGGACTTACCTTTTCATTTTCACAAAATTTATGGAAGAAAAATCCCATTTCCGAGTTTTGTACAACTCATCCATATGATCCGGCATTTACTGTGGATGATGAATGATGAAGAAAAAGAAAGAAATTCGAATTTGGAAGGCTTTTAATTGAAAGGATTCAAAATTCCAGCTGTAAGATGACAGGCTAATATTACGGGATATTCCTTTGTCTTCATTATTTCCATGTGATCAGTCAAATTTCCATCTATCCCATTGAAACCCCACATCTTTCAAGGTTTTTAACCGCAAAAACTACACATATATCGCCTCTAATACAGTCCACAGTTGAAAAGAAAAATTATTAATTCGTCAGCTGCGCGAAGGAAACGAAGAAATGGGTGGTGCTTCATCGGTCCCAGAAAAATCCATCCACGATTTCACTGTCAAGGTGTTTGTGATTACGTTTGATATATATATTTATACGTATGCTTTTTGTATGAATTAACTGTGTGGATTTGATAATTATGAACAGGATAGTAAAGCTAAGGATGTCAACCTGGATACCTACAAAGGGAAGGTGTTGCTTGTCGTAAATGTTGCTTCAAAATGGTGAGCCCCCTTTTTTTTGGCTTTTTTTTTTTCTGGGTCTCTTTTTGTTGTTGAGTTTTCTTTCTGTAGTGGATTTTTTTATGTTTTTTGGGTATATGTTATGATTATCTGCTTGATTGTGGCTGAAACAGTGGGTTTACAAACTCAAATTACACCCAGTTGACTGAGCTTTACTCCCAATACAAAGATAAGGGTCAGTTGTTTTTATCCTGTAGTTTTCGTTTTATTCTCTTTGTAGGGCTATTTGCAGAATTCTGCGAAGACCTAATTTTGTCTAATTTTTTTTTTATGTGATGATATTTTGATTTTATGTATCAGGTTTTGAGATATTAGCATTCCCATGCAATCAGTTCTTGAATCAAGAGCCGGGATCGAGCGAAGAAGCCGAACAATTTGCCTGCACAAGATTCAAAGCTGAGTATCCCATCTTTCAAAAGGTAATCAGTGGCATTTGGTTACTTTCTTTTGGGATTTACTGCAATGTTTCTTTTAGAAAGTATTAGCATTTTGGCATGTTGAGGTAGATTAATGTTGCTTATGTCTGTTGTTTTGACTGTGGTGCCTTGCTAAAGTTCTTTGTTAATAGAATGTATATTTTAAGTCCATGGATGAACTGCTATTTCCATGAATTGCAGCTTATTTTAGCGAGTAGTTTGACTATTCTATATTAGGCACTGAAGAAACTGTGGGAGGCAATTTGATGTAGGAAATGTTGAAATCTTCATGTCAGTTCAGAAGATACAATCCAGAAAATGCGTAATTTCCGAACCTATTTTCAATTGACCTGGAATAATTAGGGTTGTAAACGAGTCGAGTCAAGCTGAACATGGTATTGTTCGAGCTTGTTTGAATTTTAATCGAGCTTCAAAAATTGTGTTTGAGCTTGTTTGATTATTAATCAAATCGAGCTCGAACGAGCTTTGGTCGAGCCGAACACGAATCGAGCTCGAGTAGCTTGATATTTTTACACATATTTTATTACTAATCAAGTCGAGCTTTACATCTTATCAAACGGAAAAATGTGTTCAAGCTTGGCTCGTTATGTTAATGAATCGAGCTCAAACGAGTTTTTAACGATCGATCTCGAATCAAGTATCGAGTAGCTTGGTTCGTTTTTCAGCCCTAGGAATAATGTTAAATAGTTTTAGGGTGAAAAGTGTGGCTTAGCTATGTAGAAGGGTACAAATTATAGTATGAGTAAAAGAGACAGAAGTGTGTCAATGAATGAAATAGAGAATAAGGATGAGGCAGCAATAAAGTCCCTTCTGTTATTTTAAAATGGTTTCTCACATTTGAAAACCTTTGATTGGATTCTCATGTTATTAATTACTCAGAGCCATAAGCCTGTTCTAGAAAATAAAAGGGATACTTACAAAAACCACCCTTGAGGTTTGGGGTAATTACAAAAGAACCCAGAGAAGTTTCAAATAATTACAAAAAATCCCCTGTGGTTTGATTATGCCTTAAAATGTAAAGGGGGTGTTTGATATGTTTTTGCTTATGTAGGGGTAAAGTGTAATACTCAAGGGGATTTTTGTAATTTTCAAAAACCTCTGGGTTTGTTTGTAATCCTCAGTGTAGTTTTTGTAATTATCCCAAAATAAAATATCGCATGGGGACTCACTTAAGCTGAATGGAGATGTGATAACTCGAATACTGGTATTCGGAAAATGATAGATGGATTATTGTTAGACTGGACAAGAAGATGTTTCCTTTTCTTTTTCACTGGCATACTGCCTTGATCCTTTCCTTGCTAATACTGCTATGTTGTAAGCTCTTTTTTATTATTCCTTCAAACTTTGCAGTTAGATGTTGATAAAAACAATTGTAACTTTTATTGTTAGGTGAAAGTGAATGGACCAGATGCAGCACCAGTATATAAGTTTCTTAAATCAAGCAAAGGAGGTTTCTTTGGGTCAAGCATCAAGTGGAACTTTACTAAGTTTCTAGTCGACAAAGATGGACGCGTGATTAAACGTTATGGAACAACTACCTCGCCATCTGCAATCACGGTCCCTCCCTCCCTCCCTCCCTCTATATGTGTGTGTCTCCCCCAGCCCTTTATGTATAGGGAGTGTTTGCAAACTCTAAATAAAGTGATTCTCCGCTTCTACCCTTTATATTTTTCAGGTAGAAGTTGGGAATCACTTTTTTTAGAGTTTGCAAACACTCCCATAATTATCTATTGGCTTTAGCATTTGTTTTTAGCAGGCTGCTTTACTACTAAACACAAAAAAAAAAAAAATTCTCATTGTGTTTTTTATTTCAGGATGATATCAAAAAGGCTCTGGGAGAAATTTGAAGGATTTATATTCATTAGATGTTAACAGAAATCTTGAGGCATATAATGCCTGGTTTGGAAACTGTTAGTTGTGATCTCTTGAGACTTGAATGTGAAAACTGGATAGAATATTCATTCCTTGTTCATTCATTCTGCATTTTTTTTATTTATTTTGCTATGATATTTTTGGCCTTGTTGGTATTGGTATGTTATATAAACGTGGCTGTGTATATTCTTTACTTGTATTTGCTAATTAATTATTGTAAATTATTGATTGTATGCATCTGATCACTTCACTAAAGGAAAACAATAAACAAGAACATAGACTACGACTTGTAATTAAGGTTTGCAATCCATGATAACATGACACAAAAACAATACGAAAATAACGGACACTGATCAGTATTATCGTGTTCGTGTATTATGTCGGCATGATAAGAATACAGTGTTCGTGTTGACACGATAAGAATTTTATTGATAATTTTTTGAGATGTATAATATTTGTAATTGTAAGAATTTTGATGATTATTTGTTGAGAATATAATTTTAATTGTATACTTTGTAGTTTATCACGTATCGTGTAATATAATGTCATCTCGCGTGTCATGCGTTAACGTGTAACATCATATTGTTTAAACTTAGATCGTTTTTTTTTCCAACCTATTCAATTTTATTGGATAAATTGTAGTTTGTCAGATAATGTCGTGTCCTGTCAACACAAGAAAAAAAAAATCGCATTCGTGTAACAAGTACAATCTCTTATCATCCCGACTTTGTATTTGAGCTTATCATGTCACTGCATAGTTACGTGATTTACCTCCCCTACTTAGTAATTGCGTTCGAAAAAAAGATATCATCAGATGCGACAAAATTTCATACTCGTTCTACTACATAATAGGTTTTATTTATTTACATGAACAATATGTCAAGATGATAGGCAGATCTTCAGAATCCATATAACTCAGACAGAAATAAAATCAAAACCAGGAATCCATAACAATCAAAACTAGTAGAGATATGTGCATGATAGTGCAAATCAAAGTCTTTCCATCAATCCATACTTCCAAATACGTACTCAAGCGTAAATTTCACGATCGTCGAAAAGTTCCCATCCATCATCTACAAGTGCCTTAGAATCATCTCTAGTTGCTTCTTTCTCTTCAGATGACTGATCTTCAAAACCAGAAATTGCATCTCTCATCGTTTGAGTAACAACCAATGAATCACCTCCATCTGGCGCCGACTCTTCTGGAATCAAATTTTTCGAAGATGATGAAGTAGAGGAAGCTAAGATGCAGCTTGTCTGGCTTGATGAGAGTGATTTGCTAAACGGGACATTTTCATCGAAGTTCTCCTTTAGCAGCCTCACATCCTGACATATAACAGCTATTTCTCCTCTGGGAAACAGGTTCGAAAATAGAAGATGTTCATTAGCTGGCATTATCATGCATTATTCATGTGCCAAAGAAATAAAAGCAATTTTACATGCACAAGATTAACTCTAGCAAGAACAGAGAAAAGAAAATTGGTCAAAAACTTATAGAGCTTACTGCAACATATCCACAACACGACCACGATCCACAAGAAATTCCCGCAACTGCAACAGAATAGGAACAAATATTTACTAAATCTATAATCAAAATATCTTCAGCAGTAAAATATAAAGGGAAAAAGTGGGTTGATGAAACATCAATATGCAATCAACTCTATAAACAATCAAATACATCCCTCGTTAAATGGCTCAATATCAAGCCATAAGAATCAGTTACCAGTAAAAAAAAAAAAGGGAGTCACTACCTTGGCATTATCTTCTGCCTGTTGTTTCAGGACCTTCGACTCTTGCACCACTTTTTCCATAATCAATTCCTGGTCAGCAAAGGCTTTCATTGCAGCTTTTTCCTTCTCTAATTGTTCATGCTCCGCTGATTTTATTTCATTCTCGGCTGCAGCTAATCGCACCCCCAAAGTTTCATGCATCTGCAGAAAATTGCTTAAATATAAAAAAACTGCTACAGTGACTAATCACCATTCAAACACTTGTATGATTCTAGATGTGGTTGATTATATCTATACTGGCATGACATGTAGTGCACTGTGGACTAGAGAAACCCCCAATCTTATTTAAAAGTCCAATAAAATAGATAGGTAACAGGAAAAACTTTGATAGAGAAAGCATCCAGCAAGAATATAACCCTTACACACATTAACAAACTGGCGTTAGGAGAAAAGGAGTGAAGTTTAAAACCACCTCATCAAGAACAGCAAGAGATTTGTCTCTTTCATCCGACAGGGAGAGCACGCGAGACTGAAGCTCCCTCAACTCAGTTGCCAGGACGGCCTTCTCACCATACACTTCCCCAGCATGCTAAAAGGAAAAAAAAAAAAGAAAAAAGAAAGAAATGGTCGATAAGCATGATATTTTAACAAGAACAAGTTCTCTAGACCATTTTAAAGTGATGCTACTATCAGTAATAGAAATAAACCATGTCATTTGATTCCTTGGCTTGTTGCAGCGTTTGTTTAAGCACTTCCAACTTGGCCAGTATATCAGCACCACCCATAGCAGCTTCCACTTTAGCTTGTTCTGCAGCTTGCTCTTTAAGCTCCACTTCCCTCATCAAGCTGATAACAGACTGCATCGCAGAGAACAATGTTGTCTGCACCATATTTTTTACTATTAGACCTACTATCAAATAAAAAATTATGCACACTTTGACATTCACTAACTTCTACTTGGGCGAAAAATGCTTTGTTATGGTGAATCCTTTTATCATTTTCCGGAGATTTCATAAGGTTTGCAAAATTCTAATGCATCTTATGGAAAGATATCAAATTCTTTCTCTCCACTTGATCTGCTGACAAAGGCCACGTTCATCTCCTAACCCCCACCCAAGTCCCACTCCCCACCCCAGGGGGCAAAAACTCTTTCTAGATCAATTGTTGGAGAGAAATACTTGGATGAACCCATCCTTCAAGGAGATTTGGGTTATTGAGGACATCCAAATTCTTGGAGGCCAGTAAAACTCATCTAAACTTCAAATAGCCAAGACAAAATAAATATACAAAATTTACAGCATCCATTTGGTTTTAGTTAAACCATCTTTCGAGGAATAAAGAACCATTTGAGACAAACATTACCAGCTGCATCAATTTTTTTTAAAAAAAAAATTACATTCATGAATCATGATTGATAAAGAATACGAGTTTGATAGTACTGAAACCTTGTTATTTCTTGCATCAGCAATAGTTTCCTCAAGAACTTCCATGATATGGATTTGGCTAGATTGAGATATGGAAGCACTCATGTTAGGCTCATCTTCAGTGCCAGCAATGTTGCTTGTAGTTTCCATCTTGGAAGAAGTACTCTTTGAAAAACTTGTGTCTAATTCTTCTAGACCACTTCCATGCATGTCAGGCAACTGGACACTGTTTTCTAATGAGCTTGTTTTTAGATCATGGACAGTCAATGAAGAAGGCTCAATCACAGAATTGTGCCCATCTGCCGAAGACTTCCCCTGATCACTTTCTTTATTGATAGCAGTCTCAAACGTAGCGTCTAAGTTGCCAGAATCTACCTTTTCCTGGATGAGACTCGTGTTTTGATTGGCTCCAATGTCCTCATCTTGAAGATTACTCAATGTCTGACAAGGAATATTATCAGATGAAATATTAATGCTGCTTTCTGGACATACATGACCTGAAATTGTTTCATCTGTTTCAGGGTCTCCTGATATGTCAAATCGCAGAGTATTTACCCCATCTTTATCAACCAACTCAAAATCTTCACCATGAGAGTGAACATCGATTTTCTTTTGTATGCTATTTTCAAGAATTTCTCCAGACAATGCCAATTCTGCAGTATTACTCTCTCCTTCATGATGTCCATGATGCATATCGTCGATTGGTTCATTTTGCCGATCATCAGCATCATGGAAAGCCTGCTGATTTCCACCGTCCATATTACAACCATTTTGCCCATCAGCTGAACCCCCTGTAGTCAAAGATGGACTATCCATAGGTTGAGCAGTGGATACAGCACCTACAAGAGCTGTTTGAATCAAGAAATAGAATTACAAGAGCAAACACCCCAAATCAGCAGGAATTCAACATATAGTACTCGATAGGCTTGCAAGCAATCATGAAAACACACTAATTTGAACATTGTGGTTATAGAAAACTGTCACCTTCAGATGATTGGCCACCAGAAATGCTATTAGTCAAAGGAGTAGTTGGTCTAGATCTTTCTGTAAAGAAAGGGATGATCTCAACAAGCACTGCCTCAACAGCTGCATCAGCGTCCTTGCTATGCTCGATAGCAACAGCTCTAAGAACTCGAGCATCAATCTGTTACCAAGAAAGAAGGCAAGCGGTGACAACCAAATGGTAGGCATCTCTTTTCTCTCAGAAAATACCATCAATTATATAAAACAAAGTAATAAAGATTAACATGAGAGATTGATTCATCTAACATCCTAAATACTATCCAGCATACAAAATCATTTACATGGGCTTAAGGTCACATATCTCATACAATCCTTTACTGTCACAAAAAATCAGAAGTCAGTACCATTTTTAAATTGGAGATTATGATGATCTAAAAATATCGAATAAACTCAAACATGTGTTTAGGCATATCCCCACATACACGTGTTACTATTAACAAAATTCAAAAACTAAAAAACCCAAAATTACCTGCGGGAAAATATCCTGCAATGATTTGTACACTTTATTGAATCCCATCTCCGAATTGTGAAAATCAATTCTGCAAATAACAAGCAGCAGCAGATTACAGTATCATATTATATTATCTCAAATTACCAGTCATACACCAATTCAGTACAAGATGCATCCAAATAGAAATTCACGCAACAACATCCTAAACCCTAAATTTATTAAAAGAAACAAAAAATTCAATTAAAACAAAATTCGGACTTCTCGTCTTCTTTCATTATCAAAAGCTAATAACACAAGGGCACACACTCAAAACCAAAAACGAAACCCCCACAAACGCATGAAATTCTAGTTTCTTCTCCCTATCATAGATTTCATAGGACACATCAGTCGAAAATTGAGCTCATATTGCAATGCGAGGACTACAAAAATGAACACAAAAATGAAAAGAGAAAAAAAAAAGCGAAATCAAATTAAAGATCCTACAAAGATGAACAAATAACAAGATGGAAATTACATAAAATTGCGCCAGAATTTTTTTCAGAACGAATCAGACATATGTACCGCCGCTACATAGTCTGTTTTGCGCAAATATTTGTAAACAAATGGATGAAGGATGCGCACTCGTACGTAGTGATCCTTTGAAATGAATACTCGCTGTATGGGATTGTACCTTTGGTTTAAGTTTGACTCTTAAATCTTAAGAATGTCGATTTGACTACAGGGTACAATATCAGGAAGCACTGAAAATAGGAAGTTGTGAATGTAGAGGATAAATGAGTCGGTAAGAGGAACTTATGGCGCTAAGAAATTGGGTGTTTTCGTAATTTGGCGTAAATAAGTCGGTAGTAATAGTAATAAGTTTATAATTATGGCGCAAGAAATTGGGTGTTTTTGCCATTTTAGATGACTAGAGGGGGGTTTTAATTTGTTGGGCCTCACTGACACCTATTTTGGGCCATTTGCAGAAACATGGCCCAGCACTTTGATCTTCTCAACAGTTGTGTGTTGATTTCTGATTTCTCACCTTCTTGGTAAATGGTAGATCCATACCCGCCCCGTCCATCACTAGGCCGGGCGGACGGGGTGACAGGTCGATCCGTGTTGATATGTTGGATGTAATTTTCTTTTTTAAGTATATGTTAGATGTAATATCGAGTACATAAGAATTGGATATTAAGTATATACGAATTGCATTATCATATATATTATATATTTAAAATATATTTTAAAAAATAAAAATATGAGGCGGAACGGATACCCACAGAACGGAAGTAATACTCATGTACATCCCGCTTCAAGGACAGATCAAGGCGAGTCAGACCAAAACTGTCATCCTAGTTTAACTCAAATATGAAAGTGGGTTGGTTTAGATGTATTTGTGTATTAACTTTAAGACATAACAGGTTTGAACTTCAACCCAGCCCCAAACCCGCTTCGTTTAGCTTTTATTTTTTTTCTTAAAGTGATATATGTAGTTATGTAATATTTTCTTTTAAAAATATTTTATTGGTGTCTTTTTCAAAATAAATAATTTTTACTAACGGGTATAACCCGATCGGATCATGTCACAACTCGCATGTCCTCTAAAATCTAGATGGGGCGGGTCTCAATTTTCAGGGAACACGCCCCATTGTCATCCTACTGCCAAACCTAAATGTAGCATTGAACTAAGAATTACATTTCACACAAAGTGAATGATGAATTCTTAACTATTTCAAGCCTAATTAGCAATTACAATGAAATTCATCACACGGTGCTCATTTTCTTGATCCTTATAATATGCTTTAACAAATTAACATGACAAGCTTGTGAGCTGAAAATTACCGAGTATAAGTAGGCTCAAGGATTACATTTCATGGCTAACTAACTTAATTATCTGCTCTTTCTTTCTTTCTTTTGTTATTTTTATGCAGAAAATTGCAAATATGGATGATAAAGCCATAACCATCAAGTTAGTAGCTTGTATTGTTGTTCTGCTACTAATGTACACAAAGGTGGAAAGCCAATGGTTGCCACACAGGCCAATGCCCATTAATCCTACTCCACTTTGTAAAACCCAGTTTACATTGGTAATTATTAATTAACGAAAATTTATTTGTTTTCTTGTCATATTTATGAGATATTGATAGATCACTTGCATACTATATTGATTGATGTATATATATCTTGTATAGTTGTATTATATTGTTGAGGCATGTTATAACTTGAGGGTTAATACAAATATTGCCCCTAAGGTTTAGTCTAATTACAAAAATCAATTAGTTCTTTTAGAAAGATAATCCCCCGAGGTTCGGGCTAGCTAGGAAAAACCAAGATGTATTTTAAAATTACAAAAAATCTCTTAAGTTTGATTTTATCTTAAATTTTAAGGGGATAAATGTAGTATTTCTATAAATGTCAAGGGTTTTCTAAATATTTTTTACTTATAAATTGGGGAAATGTGAGACGAATCAAACTTTAAAAGGGTATTTGTAGTTTTAAAAACCACTGGTTTTTTCAAGCTCAAACCGTAGGATTTTTTTTTTGGGTAGTTATTTCCCTTTTAAAATTAGAAATACCCCATCCCACATTTGTTTCTCTTTTACAAATTGCACCCTCAATTGGGGGTATTTGTTAGAAAAATACAAACTTGAATAATATGTTTTTAATATTTTGATGGGGTATTTGTAATTATCAAAGATAAATGAAGTTTTTTGTAATTAGGCTAAAAATAGGGTAGTTTTTCTAATTACCCCTATAACGTAGGCTTCTTTTTTTTTTTTGTAATTATTCCCTTTTAAAATTTGAAATACCCCATTGCATATTTGTTTCTCTTTTACAAATTACACCCTCAAAATTGGAGGTATTTGTCAGGCCAATACAAACCTGAATTGTGTGTTATTACCCTATAAATTTTTGGGGTAGTTTTTGTAATTATTATAAATTACGTTGATAAATAAATAAAGTGTGACATTTTTCTATTCATCTCTTATTTTCTATAGGCAAATCGTGCGTGTGCAATGCTACCTTATACACCAGTCCCACCACCATCTCCGCCTTCCCCACCATCTCCGCCTGCCCCGACGGCCCCGGAAGGCGGCAGACACCGTCACCACCATCGCCACGGCCGCCACCGGAGACACGGGAATAGAGAAAGTCCGGCGGAAGAGGAATGCTGCCGGTGGTTAAAAGAAGTTGACAGTGTTTGTGTGTGTGATGTGTTGGTGCACTTGCCAACATTTCTGACTAGGCCCGTGCACAATTACACTGTTGTGGTTGATGATGTGTGCGATGTCACGTTTGAGTGTGGGTCCAGGTGGGTGCATTAATTAATTGTGATGATTATTGCAGCATTAAGTCCTTTAATTAAGTACTATTTATGAAAGGAGAGAGTGAAAATTTCTACTTACTTTTTTTATACGTCTTTTGTAAGTTCATTTGATATTAAATAACAATTCTTATTTTGCTTGTGTTCCACCGCTAAGAATGATATACACTATAAGAAAGATTCAATTTACCTACATGAAAAATTGTACGTAAGTATTAATATAACTATAAAGTGTAGGCAAAATTATTGTGGATAAAATCTTTGTAGATAAATATTTACGTACATAATCTAAAACCGTTGGTAATTTAATTACCTTCAGTATTTCTGTAACAAATTTAAAAACTATCGTTGATCTGTCGGTTTAATTTGAGGAAAAATAATATTTTTTATTATGTATATAACTGTGAAATTTAATAACAAAATAATTTATATCAATAAAATGGAATTTTCTTGTAGTGATATAATTTAAACCGAAAAATGTTAATTGGTTCATGATATTTTTAGACACAAAACAATCTCAATCTAATCAACTTAGCTTAGTTTTTCGATCGTGCATCGAATAATTCACAATATTTATTTAACGGAATTTAAATATTGTTCGTGTGTTTATCTCTTTCACCCTCAATTAACAAAACGCCACACATATATTGTAGAAAATTATAGAAATGGAAAAACAAAAACGACATGATAACACGCTAAAGAGAAGACAGGCTACACTTCAAAACACAGTTGCCTATACAAGTATATATATAAAACCAAGTAAGATGTGCAATTTTTAAAATTAAAACAAATGGTAAAGGATGTGTATATTAATTTACAAATGTTCATGGGTTCTTTATGTAAACAACCAAACTTTAAGGGTAGCTAAATTCATGATTTTTAAAAACTTAATAGTGATAAGAATTTTGCCTTAATTGTAATTAGTGACACGTGTAAAAAGAGAACTCATAAGCTAATAACACAAGTATATTGATTGTCACCATACATAAAATATACTTAGGATCAAAATTCTAAATTTTTCCAGCTTAAAGGACTAAATACAAAATCGAAAAAATAGGAACCGAATCTCCAAAGTGCGTTTATTTAAAGGATATTTATAATAACAAATTTATACTCAATCCATGGCTTTGTAAATATATTTAATAATCTTGTCACACCAAACTCAACTGAATATTAATTATGTACTGTTATGACTTTTATTTGATAGATACAATTTGATGCCATAAATTTGATATTACTAGAGAATATTTATGAAATCATCATGAATTGACTCAACCTAGTGACAATGGTTAAAGAAGAGATTGATTGAATGGAGCTGAGTCTTTATTCCAAACTTATCTCTTTGGCTTTACAGCCCGGATAAAAATAGATATATAGCCATTTGGAGAGCAGCTGGACTTCATCTCCACGTACAGTATTCACTTTCCATTCGCTGCATTTCTAATCTTCATAACTTAGTTTTCAATACATTCTGTCTTAAACAATAAGATAAATATTTTTGAAATGTAAGAAATACTAATATGGGTTGATGAGTCGACCATCGGGCCGGGACTGACTCGTGTTTCGGAACGGATGGGTCGGGCCAAATAGGTCCGATTCATGTTGGACCAGCTCATTTTGACATCTCTAGTTAAAACTTCTCTAATAAAAAATAAGACTACACTACCATAACACTATTGAGCCAAAAAATGAGAGAATATATGTGCAATACAGCCATGGCAAAAATGTTCGAATTTCGGTAAATTTTAGAATTAATATTATTCCGATTGCATTTAAAATTTACTCGTAAATATACATTTAAAAATTAATTCTAGTAATACATGATGTGCATATAAAATATAAATACTCTCTCTATCCCAAAAAGATAAACCGCTCATTTTTCGTTCATCCCAAATTATAAGATTATTTCCTTATTGAGGGTATACAACAATAGACTAAATTACTCCTTTTTAATTCACATTGTTTTAAACAAATTTCAGTTCTTTAAGATAGTCGGAATAATACTTCAATGCAAGGGAAAAATATGAAGACATGGAAAAAATTATAATTCCAATAATATGAAGACATGCAATTCAATACAATTCAATAATATTTATTATGTTTTCTTAATTCGCGTGATTTGTTCTACTTGCCTATTTTTATGGGACAGAAGAATATTCAATTTACAATACCAAATTAAATGATGACAATTGGAAATTCTCTCTATATGTATATGTGTATAGACAAATAGCGGATGGGATCTTCTATTCCAAGATGGTGTTTCATCTCCTATTCCACCGCACAGATGATTGACACGTGTATAGTAGTTACCATATTTATTTTGGAGCATAAATCACGCCTAAATTGTGGGGTTTTAATATGGAAACTTCTATACACGTGTCAATCATCCGTGCGGTGGAATAGGAGATGAAATACCATCTTGGAATAGAAGATCCCATCTGGACAAATAGTGCATTAATAAGTGGCATCAAAATCAGTGAGGAATCGTTACCTAGTCATTTATGCTCAGAATTGAAAGCTATAAATAGTTAGGGTTCAGATTTGACATGCTTTTTTATGTTGGAATAGCATTCCAAATTGACTGTTGGAGAATTTTGCCTTTTTATTTCAACTTTCGATTATTACAAATCACATAGTCCGTCCACTAGGAGGCAGGGATTGTACTGCGTTTCTTGTACGGATATGTGACCAGGAAAATCTAAATATTATTGTTGGAGGAAAAATGATATTTAATTATTAAATATGTAATTTTGTTTATATATTAATTTAATATGGATTGTCTAATGAACTTTTAATGGAATATGGAATAACTTGGCTCAAATGAATTCGTGACTAACTTATATGTCGATTTCTCATGCGCGATCCACAGGGTCTGCAACTCAGGTATAAAAAGGTCTATCCTTTTCATTTATAAGTATAATCTGACTCATAATTCCTCATACGCATTTAATTCAATATTTGATTACAGTTTTTTCTATATCTATCACCATGTGACTTGAGTGTCAGAGGGGTCTCCCTAGACAACCCCAGAGACCTCCCTAATGTTTGTTTGTGTGCAGGTAAATTCCAAATATAAGACTTTCATCTTTGGGAGAAGGTTAACTAGAAAACTCCTTCCCAAGGAAGAAAAACTTATTTAGAAATTCTAATTTAGAGTGATATGTCCCTAAAAAGCAGCATCAATTATTATGAGTTGGAAATATTCTTATTCAAATTCTAGATCACTTGAGAATTGAGAGTGTTATACTTACTTTTTTTTAATTGTGAAAATAGTTAATTGTTTGTATTTGTAAATTACTTAATTTGTATATCAAGTAATCAACTATAATTTTATTTTGATGAATGAATAAAATTTATTAAAAATTATGCCAAACCCAATACTCACTTATGTATTGCCTTCTAAGTTCTAATTGAAGAGAACGGATAAATCAATAAAGATGTCACACATAGGATCCAGGCGGGTTGGAATAAATGGAAGAGTGTATCTTCTATCCTTTGTGACCGTAAAATTCCATTAAAATTGAAAGGAAAATTTTATAAAACGGCCATAAGGCCCGCAATGCTTTATGGAGCAGAATGTTGGGCGACTAAATATGAACACGAACAAAAAATGAGGGTAGCAGAGATGAGAATGTTAAGATGGATGTGCGGACACACTAGATTAGATAGAATAAGGAATGAACACATTACAAAGTGGGAGTAACACCAGTAGATGAGAAAATTAGAGAAACACGACTAAGATGGTTTGGACATATTCATAGGAGACCTTTAGATGCACTTGTGCGGCGTTTAAAAGGTAGAGAATCACTCACACAAATCAAAAGAGACAGATGTAGGCCTAAAAAGACTTGGAAAGAAGCTATTAATCAAAACATGTTATACCTAGAAATAAATGAAAATATGGCTTATGACCGTAAACGATGGCGCGATATGATCCGTATAGTCGACCCCACGTAGTGGATTAAGGCTTAGTTTGTTGTTGTTGTTGTTTTTTTTTTTTTTTTCGAAAAGAAGTGATAAACAGTAACACAACATCAACCATCTATCTATCTTTTGAAGGAAGTTCGAGGGGGAAAAAAAAGTGACTGCTTTATGTGTTTTCTTAAGATTCACCACTAAACCTTTTGCTAGGATCCTTTACAAATTGATCAAAAGATGATAAAATATTCTGCTCCAAAAGGGTGTGAATTTATCTCTTATTATATTGTACATAAAAACTGTCATATTAATTAAAACCTACAATTTAGACTTAATTTATACTTCAAAATTACTAGAATAATTGTTACACACATCAATCATTTTTAGAATAGAAGATCAGTTGAGATAAAAGGTATGTAAACTCAGGGAGAACACATTCCATCAATGGAAATGGAATTCATCTAAAGTTGGCGTAAATATCTATCACTCATTCACTCGAATCATTTTACATAATATTTTCTTGTCAGATTCCCAAATAAAATATAAAAAATAAAATAAAATGGAGTTGACTGTTACCAAGTGGAAAGTGAAAGCGAATATGTCTTCACTTATTAGGGGATTCAGGTTTGCCCTCCATAAATAGTCCACCATTTTTTTTCTTCCCATTCATAACTTAATTACTTCTGCTTCTCTTTTTCTCCCAACATTTTTCGTTTAAATTCTTTTTTTATTGCCAATTTATTTCAATTTATATATTTTTTATTTCCTTTTTTACTTAGAGTTTGTAGAAAGATAACTTTAACAACTTAAATACAAAAACAATCTTTGTTTCTTGACTACAGAACCTATTTCTAATTAATTAATCAATAAGTTAATTTTTTAATTTAATTTAATATTTCCTTCACAAAAAGATAAAGAAAAATGAAATTGTCACTGCCTATGCCCAAACAAATAAAACCATCTCTTCACATTCCAACAAATAACACTTACCTCCTCCGCCACCCGCCGCAGAAAGAGAAGGTGGTGGTGGTGATGGGCGCCACCGGCACCGGAAAATCTCGGCTCTCCATCGACCTCGCCACTCGTTTCGCGGCGGAGGTAATCAACTCCGACAAAATGCAAGTCTACCAAGGTCTCGACATCGCCACCAACAAAATCACCGATGAAGAGCGCCGCGGCGTGCCGCACCACCTCCTCGGAATCGTAAATCCCGAATCGGATTTCTCCGCCGCCGATTTTCGCGCCACCGCGACTCTGTCTCTGCAATCGATCCACATCCGTGGACATCTCCCAATAATCGTTGGGGGATCGAACTCATTCATCGAAGCGCTAATTGACACGAATAATTTCCGATCGAGATACGATTGCTGTTTCCTCTGGGTGGACGTGGCGATGCCCGTACTTAATTCCTTCGTATCAGATCGGGTCGATAAAATGGTGGATTTAGGACTGGTGAGAGAAGTTAGGGATTTCTACAAACCGAACGCCGACTATACGAAGGGGATTCGAAGAGCGATCGGAGTTGCCGAGTTCGACAAATATTTCAAATCGGAATCAATTTCCGAGGAGGAAATTAGGGCTAGAATTTTAGCAGAGGCGATTGATGCGATCAAATCAAACACGAGCAGATTGGCGCGCCGCCAGCTGGAGAAGATTCGCCGGCTGAGGAACACGAAGGGATGGAAGGTCCACCGACTTGACGCGACTGATGTGTTCAGGAAACGCGGCGGAGAGGCGGAGGCGGCGTGGGAGGATCTGGTGGCGGGACCTGGATTCGCCGTTGTGAGTAGGTTTTTGTATAACTTGGAGCCGGTGATTTGTGGCGGCATAATGGTGGAGAGAGATAGAGCTCCTTTAATGGCGGCAGCATCTTTTTAAAATTAGGCGGGAATTTTTGGGGGGAGTGAGTAGAAGACAGTTTTGGGGGCATTTTGCAATTTAGTCTACGTACTATTTAAATATTTATTTCCGGCTACGGAATAATGTGACTGTGTACACTTTGTAGTCTCGGTTGTTCGGATGAGGGCCGTATCAAATATATGAAAATATAATAAATATTTATATTATGCTAATTTCCAATATTGAGATGGATTTTGAATTTCAAAAATATGATTTTTATCTATTGATTTGAAGTTTAATCGACATAAGTAAAATGAAGCATAATCATAAATTTAAAACAATTAACCCATACTTTTTCAATTCTCATTGAAATAAAGTAGAAGCCGAAACAAAAACTGGCATTTACAAATACTAAAATGTGATTTTTTTAAAACTAAAAGCTGAGTCATTTTTTTTTAATGTTTACTGACTGTCCCTTAAACAGGATATCCATCTATAATTAATGTCTTCCAAAAAAGATTAATCATCAACTTTGGATCACCCAAAATCAAGACATGTCCGTGGGGTTTCTCGTATTTTGTTGGAAGATAAACCAAAATCTCGCGAATGGCACCCTCGAGGGTCGAACAATGCAGGTCATAATTTTGGACAGTTGGAATTCGAACCTCCGATGCTATGTTGTTTCACCCTTCAGTTCTGCTTACCATTGCGCCATGCCCGTGGAGTTTCTCGTATTTTGTTTTATGCCTGAAATACATTGGTGCCTTGGTGGATTTGTAACTTTTAGGGAATATGAATATTCTACATTTTGGGACAATACACCATCAACTCTAATCCAATGTTACATATATAATATTTTTTATTTTAAAAAAAAAATCCTGAGTTCTTGTATTGGGTTGGGTTGAGCCGGTCCAAGCCCAGTAGGCCTAGTCATAAAATTGGGCCAGATCCGGCTTGTTGAAATCTCATCGGGCTGCATTTTTTGTGGCCAAACACATCCAACGTAGGCTCGGTACTTTTCAGACTCTCTAAAAATGAAGCTCAGACCAACCTTATATGTGGGCGATCTAACCAATTTTGCCAACTCTAACTTTTTGTATCAAGTTCTTGCAGCTGATCAGTAGGAGTTTGCCAAACAGAGCGTTAAATGGCTCATCAACTATTTCTCTTCCTATCCCTTGACATCTCCAGTCTCCATTACAGTGAAATTGCTAAGAAAAGATTTATTTTAGTAGTATATTCTTCTTTTTTCCTGTGGGTGAAGGACAAACCAGAACCACTATTTTAATGGTTCAAGATGAAGTATCATTAGCTTTTAGCACGAGGGATATCGTTCACTCTTTGTTGGGAGTGTTGACTGGGTTCGAACCCGATATTTTTTCAATTTCTTTGAAATTTATCCCATACTCTCCAACCAGTATTCCCAACTATTTTTTTTTTTAAAAATGGTTCAATTAGCTAATGTAAAGTGCTTACCTCAAACGTTTTTACATCTTTCTTTTTAAAGTTAATTTATTTACCTTTAATCCAACCAAATCATTGAATAAACCCTTATTATTGAGGATATAACTATAAGTAGCATCATCAATATTCTTTTCGCATTTATGAGATTATTTTTCTTCCTTCATATCTTGAATGGTCAATATATCCATTCATCATATCTTATAATTAAATAGTTGTACTATTTGACTTCAAACCGTGTACGATTCCCATTTGAGTTTTGACCAGCAATTTATAAAATAATTAATTTCCTAATCAGATAATCTCCAAATCGTGTAAACCAGTACTATAATCTTATCTTTTTTTTTTTTTTTGAGGAAGTACTATAATCTTATCTTCATTATGACCTTAATCAGGAAAAAAAGAATCACAACTCAATTTGTCAAAGTACAGAATGAGGCTAATAATACCTTAATGTTCTATATCAAAAAAAAAAAGGATAAATTTCGGTTTATCATTATTATTATATCTCTAACATAAACTCTTATATTTAAACGGTCTAGTAGCATGATAAGGGTCTTTTTATGCATGTTTTATGTGTATATTTGAGTAGAATTCGAGTTATTTTATTGTTAGTTTTGTAAATTTTTGATTGTTCATAGTTCATATTACTCCGAGGTGATTTTATTGATGTAGATTGACCATTCGGGGCTAATTTTGGTGAATTTCGGACCATGGATTCATGTCAAAACATACCGGGGAGTTTAAGGATGCAAAAACGCTCGAAATTCCAAGCCAAACGCGTCATTTCGGGGCCTTTTTAGTCCAACACGGGCGGGGTGTCGGGCAACACGGCCGTGTTCACGGGAGCCAAAAACTCGAAATTTTTGCACAAAACAGCCTCAACACGGCCTGGCCGTGTTCCCAACACGGCCGTGTCCAGAACACACTTTGGCCGTGTTGGGAAGCACGGCCATGTCAGCCGAGTCCTGTGTGATAAAACAAAGACGGCCGACCGTTACGGGCGACACGGGCGTGTCGGGACCTCTTTTTGCAACTTTTCTTTGCGGAATTTGGGGAAAACTCACCAACTGTTAGAGAATTTTCTAACCGCAAGTCTACGGTGTCAAGTTTTAATATAGAGAAGTAAGGTTGTCGAATCCACATGGGAATAATTATCGAATTATTGCTAAGTATTATAATATAGTAGTCTAACTTTATTTAGAAATTCAATATTTGAAGGAGTTGATTATACTAAAAATACCAAAAATAAATCAAGAATATGAAAAATATCAATGAGTTTATCCAAATGATTAAATGAATTCTAGAGGTATGATGAATCTAGTTATCCTTTATGTTGTCAATATGGTTTATCAATCATCAATTATCAATTTATAAGTCAAGATTTCTACAATAATCATTCCCTTTCTCAAGTGCCAATGATTTTAGATTCAATTGGGAAATCAATATCTCTATAAAAATCACCAATCAAAATCTCAATAAAAGCTATGAATCTTGATAAATGACTTCAAAGGATTGACAAATCTCTCAATTCTACATGAAATCCTAGGTTATGCTTATTCCAAGGTCATGTATTCAATTACCTCTCTCAAGTGTCAAATCAAATACACCAAACAATCTAAATTATTGATCAAGTAATTTAGAAGCAATAGATCCAAATAGCACAAATAAATTGATAGATCTAGATTGACAAACCACAATCTCAAAACATAAGTTCAAACATAGATTACATCAATCCTCTGAATTATAGTGTTTAGCTCATGATTGAAGAAAATGAATCCATAAGAATACAACAATACATCTTACAAAATATGGAGAAAGTAACAAAATAAGAGCAAGAGTTGAGGGATCTTCTCTATTTCTAGATGATAAGAGTCTTCAATCTTCTTCTCCAAGCTTGTACCAAGATGTTTCTATTCTTCTCCCTTGTCTTCTTGTTGTTTTGTTGTCTTCCAAATGGTCCAAGATCCCCCATTTCAAGCCCCAAAGCTTCTATTTATAGTCCCACAAAAGTCCAAGAAAGAGGGTAGGTGAACATAGATATTTCCGCCCGGCTGCGCTGCGGCGCCAGCAATTTCGCACAAAAATGCCGCCTGGGCTGCAACGCAACGTGAATTTTGGAGTATTTTGGCTTTATCACGGGCGCTGCAGCGCCTGCCCGCTTTTTTTCGCCTACCAAATGTCCGAATTTGTTTTTGAGCCCTTCATCAAAGTTGTAGCTCTATCTCTTAGCTTTCCATAGCCACTTGAATCACCTCAATATCAATTTTGTAGAGAGAGTTATGACCAAAATACGAAACCCTGCCAGTGATGGAAATTTCGGACGCATTTGGACGTTTCTTCAAATCAATCTCTCGTTGTTTGATCGCTTACACTTCTTTTGATACGCGATTCATTAATATGACTATAAACTCAATATAATTGGCTCTCAACATGACTTGACCCCTCAAATGACTCGAAACAATGGAAATTAATGCCTAACCTATGAGATATAACAAAAACGACTCAAAATACTCAAAAACAACACAAAACTCTAGTATCGGAAGTCCAAATCAATGGTATAAAACCAAGTGAACAAATACCCCCAAACTTAGAATATTGCTTGTCCTCAAGCAATTACAACTCTAAAATGAAAAATACAAGACAGAACAATACAAACAAACTGCAAAACTTCACAACCAAACTCATTCGTCAAATTTTGTTTCACTATCAATCAAACGCGTATTTTCACAATGTGATCATGATGGTGGAATGGTCATGCCAACCCCGTTTTCATTATCCAGATAGATTCACGCAATCAAGTGTTTTCAAGATGTTCCACTTTTTGAATATAGAGATAAGATGTTTACCAGACTTCATAGGCTTGTCTTTCACACTAATCTCCACTAATGTAGGCTAATGTAACACAAGGATCAATAGGACTTTTAAAGCTTGTAATGTGGGCTTAGGATAAGGTAGGAAAATACACGAATAAGCGGCTCAAATCACCCAAACACACAATTAACACTTCGAATTATCAATAGGTACTACCCTTCACTTTTTTTTTTTTAGGCATCCCCAATGTTTATGAACTTTCAATCCCGTTGATTTTTTTTTTCTTTTTTTTTTTATTTTCTCTTTTTTTTAGGAACCCCCAAACTTATTCTTTTGCGTACATGGGGTTTCGTCTTTTCTTTTCTCGGGCAACTTCATTCAATTAAACACATACCCTTCTAATCATCCCTTCCTCAACCTTCAACATTTTTCTATATTATGTGTGTATGTATGAGTGATGGGTAATTAGGATTTTCACATTTAGGCTCTGGGTATTTGATTGGTTGCCAAAGAAACGGGTTTATAAGGCTCAAAGGGGGACACTAGGAAAAATATAATGCAAAGGTAGGCATTTTATGCTCTAGCTTGTTCAAAGATGGCCTAAATCACTTCTTCATGGTTATTTCGCCAGATTTCGCCTCGACTAGTGATCGACAAGTTCTAAAGATCCGGTGGGATCATAAAGGAACCACTCAATTGCATAAATCATCCCCAAATAAATCATCGAGTTAAGCATATAGATGGAATTAATGGAAAGAAGATTAAATCACAATTCAAACACATGCTCTTTTGACCGCTCAACTCATATTCAACAAATTCACTTAGTCATGCGGTTTCACATTTAACAAACGCCCGACTCAACTCTAGACTCTTTTTTTTTTTTTTTTTTTTTTCACTCAAGACCCGACTCGATGAATAAAAATGATCGCACCCCCAAACTTAAAACGACATTGTCCCCAATGGAGAGGTGGGAAAAAGGACTTTCCTGGTAGCCGAGGAGCGAAGGCTCCTTAAGTCATGTGATACCACTACGTGTATGAGGTGTCTCGTATAAGCTCAAAATGCATCCTAGCGCACAAGCCCATGGGCGTTGTATGCTCCGAGGTGTGGTCTTGTTCTTTCCTTTCGCCTTTAGCCCGACCCCCTTTTTGGCTTCGCATCTTTGCAACCTAGCAAGGTAGACAAGAAAACAAAACTCGTGGAACCAAGGAACTTGGTTATGGGTGAGAAATCAAAAATCACAAAGACATACAAAATGCACCCAAGTAGAAAATATAGTGCCATGTCAAAAAGATAAGCATGGAGATGCAAAATAACACTAAACAATGTGAAACTGTCATTGGGGCATTTCATCAAACACCTCATATGCATGAATTTGGGCAAAGATAGTAAATGCAATGGATAACTCAATTCAATCCCAAAATTCAACACCAAACCTGAGTCTAGCATGATCAACCAATCCAAAATCCATACGTCAACACAATTATCCTAGCACTTCTACAATCCAATCACACCAAAAATCACAAGATGGGAAAACCATGGGGTGGGTTTTGGAAGTTGCAAAACTTACCAAATAATGAGTGAATGAGATGAAGAATGTGTGTGTGGTGTTAAAGTGCTCCAGACGATGGAGTGAGATATGTGGGATTTGCACAAAGGGGTGAAATGTGATGCAACTTACTACTAATAATGCAAAAACTTAGAAAAAACAAAAACAACTACTAAACTAAATTAAAACTAAGAAAGCAATAAAAGGGGCTTGGGTTGCCTCCCAAGAAGCGCTAAGTTTATAGTCTTCAGCCAGACTTTGTCAGATTCTCCTCAAGTTGGAGCTCCAATAGGCATGTTATCCACATTGCCCTTAGAAACTCCCCAACCTCCAATATCTTGACTATATTCCCAACCATCCGCTACCATCATTTAATTCAAATTTTAGCATATTGGTTGGATGAATAGTGAATACAACTTTCTCCCCGATTTACCCGCAGTTAGCTCCCCCGTTTCTACATCGATAAAAGCTCGTGATGTAGCTAAAAATGGACGCCCAAAGATGATAGGTATTTTCTTGTCCTCATTCGCATCCAACACTACAAAATCCACAGGAAAAACAAATTTATTAATTTTTACCAATACATCTTCAATGATTCCCCACGGATAGGCGATGGATCGATCAAAGAAACCGCAAAGTGATATTAGACGGCTTCACCTCCCGAGCCCAAACTTCGTCACATCGAGAAAGAGATATAAGATTCACACTGGACCCAAGATCACAAAGTGGTTTTTCAAAGAAAACTCCTCCAATAGTACGGAATAGTGAAACTCCCGGATCCTTCATTTTCTCGAGGTAGTTTACTTTGGACTATTGCACTACATTCCTCTCAAATAGAGGTCTCAAATTCCTCCAACTTCATTTTCTTGGATTCCACTGGTTTCACATAAATGGGCGATTGTTCGGGTCAAGCCGAATTTCTACCGATCTTACATAAATTGCATTGCAATGCTCCCTGATTAACCTCTGTATTACTCGGAAATTTCCCTCTCTCGCAATGAATTCACTTTGTTGTTGCTAATCGCCTACTTGTGTCACCAAGGAGTTGATGTGACCTTCTATTGTTGTAACTCTCGAAAATGAGCTTGTCCATGTTAGAATCGGTGTTCATCCTTGCTCGTGTTTCTACAAGGAATGAACTAAGTAATTCTTCCAAAGACGGATTTTGTTCTCCCACGTGTGTACTCGTACTTGCTTGGTTTTGAAATCCCTGAGGCGGTTGCAACACATTTCTCGTATTGCTATACGAGAAGTTTTCATGATTACGAAGTCCCTGATGATAATGCGTCGGATTGATTCCTCTATTGTTGAAACTCCGATTATTCACATAATTTGCTTGTTCCGATCGGGATTCACAATTTCTTGACTTATCTCCATGATCGCTCCGATTGTTGTTTTCCAACCGAACTTAGTGTAGCAATTTGCTTTGACAAGGCGGAAATTTGAGAGGCCAATGCGGACATAGTATCAAGTTCAAGAACACCGCAACTTTTCTTGGCGTAGATCTTTCGAGACGGCCATTGATAACTATTGGCAGCCATTTCTTCGAGTAAAAGCATGGCTTCACTTGGAGTTTTAGCCATCAATGTACCTCCCATTGCCGCAAAGATCTATAATAGTTCTTGAATGCCCATTCATACCATTGTAGAAATATTGAACCTTTTGCCAATCTGCGTGCCGTGTTGTGGACACCTCCTCAATAATTCTTTGAATCGCTCTCAAGCTTCGTAGAGTGGCTCAAAGTCGAGTTGATGAAATTGAGCAATCTCACTTTTCAGGTTGAAGTGTCTTACTAGGTGGAAAGAATTTTGCCATGAATTTTTCGGTGAGATCATTCCAACTAGTGATACTTCTGGGTGGGAAGGTTTGAAGCCACTGCCTCTGCTTTATCACGAAGTGAAAATGGAAATAACCTCAACCGAATAGCTTCATCCGGGAACCCCATTCATTTTGATAGTGTCACATATCTCAAGAAAAATAGCCAAATGAGCGTTCGGGTCATCTACGACCTTCCCCAAACTCGATTCTCATTGCACCATGTTTATTAGGTGGCTGGCTTCAATTCAAAATTATTCGCATTGATAGGTTGGCGAACAATGCCCGAATAATTTTGATTCGTGGTTGGTCGAAAATAATCCCGAATGGCCCTTCCCGGTGGTGCAACAATAGGTATGCGGTCTTCATCATCACCGATTCCTGCCATTTTTGTGAACTCGATTCTTCGTGCGGCTCTAATCTTTCAAGCGTTCTTTCAATTTGGGATCAAATAAGATTAAATTAGCACTTTTATTTTTTCGCATCAACAAGAAAACACAAAAATGACAATGACCCTATTGTAACAAAAGAAACCAATCTAAATTAAAGTAAAACTACTAAGTAATAATATTAGCGCAAATAAGATGAATTATTCCCCTAAGAACGGCGCCAAAAACTTGTTAGAGAATTTTCTAACCGCAAGTCTACGGTGTCAAGTTTTAATATAGAGAAGTAAGGTTGTCGAATCCACATGGAATAATTATCGAATTATTGCTAAGTACTATAATATAGTAGTCTAACTTTATTTAGAAATTCAATATTTGAAGGAGTTGATTATACTAAAAATACCAAAAATAAATCAAGAATATGAAAAATATCAATGAGTTTATCCAAATGATTAAATGAATTCTAGAGGTATGATGAATCTAGTTATCCTTTATGTTGTCAATATGGTTTATCAATCATCAATTATCAATTTATAAGTCAAGATTTCTACAATAATCATTCCCTTTCTCAAGTGCCAATGATTTTAGATTCAATTGGGAAATCAATATCTCTATAAAAATCACCAATCAAAATCTCAATAAAAGCTATGAATCTTGATAAATGACTTCAAAGGATTGACAAATCTCTCAATTCTATGAAATCCTAGGTTATGCTATTCCAAGGTCATGTATTCAATTACCTCTCTCAAGTGTCAAATCAAATACACCAAACAATCTAAATTATTGATCAAGTAATTTAGAAGCAATAGATCCAAATAGCACAAATAAATTGATAGATCTAGATTGACAAACCACAATCTCAAAACATAAGTTCAAACATAGATTACATCAATCCTCTAGAATTATAGTGTTTAGCTCATTATTGAAGAAAATGAATCCATAAGAATACAACAATACATCTTACAAAATATGGAGAAAGTAACAAAATAAGAGCAAGAGTTGAGGGATCTTCTCTATTTCTAGATGATAAGAGCCTTCAATCTTCTTCTCCAAGCTTGTACCAAGATGTTTCTATTCTTCTCCCTTGTCTTCTTGTTGTTTTGTTGTCTTCCAAATGGTCCAAGATCCCCCATTTCAAGCCCCAAAGCTTCTATTTATAGTCCCACAAAAGTCCAAGAAAGAGGGTATGTGAACATAGATATTTCCGCCCCGGGCGCTGCGGCGCCCAGCAATTTCGCACAAAAATGCCGCCCGGGCGCTGCAGCGCCCAACGTGAATTTTGGAGTGTTTTGGCCTGTCACGGGCGCTGCAGCGCCCGCCCGCTTTTTTCGCCTACCAAATGTCCGAATTTGTTTTTGAGCCCTTCATCAAAGTTGTAGCTCTATCTCTTAGCTTTCCATAGCCACTTGAATCACCTCAATATCAATTTTGTAGAGAGAGTTATGACCAAAATACGAAACCCTGCCAGTGATGGAAATTTGAGACGCATTTTGACGTTTCTTCAAATCAATCTCTCGTTGTTTGATCGTTTACACTTCTTTTGATACGCGATTCATTAATATGACTATAAACTCAATATAATTGGCTCTCAACATGACTTGACCCCTCAAATGACTCGAAACAATGGAAATTAATGCCTAACCTATGAGATATAACAAAAACGACTCAAAATACTCAAAAACAACACAAAACTCTAGTATCGGAAGTCCAAATCAATGGTATAAAACCAAGTGAACACCAACCAACCCATTTTGGCCACTTTTGTACACTTTTAACACCCTATTTTGCTGAAACATGTCTCCATGTCCCCTCCCTCATCACTTGAATACAAGAATTCACCAACCAACAAGGAAATTGAGGGTGATTGTTTAATAAAAGAGAGTACTATCAATGTATTGGTTGCCTATAAAAGCTGATAAGGGTCTTTTTATGCATGTTTTATGTGTATATTTGAGTAGTATTCAAGTTATTTTATTGTTAGTTTTATAAATTTTTGATTGTACATAGTTCATATTACTCCGAGTGCTTTTATTGATATAGATTGACCATTTGGGGCTAATTTTGGTGAATTTCGGACCATGGATTCATGTCAAAACATACCGGGAGTTTAAGGATGCAAAAACGCTCGAAATTCCAAGCCAAACGCGTCATTTTGGGGCCTTTTTGGTCCAACACGGGCAGGGTGTCGGTAACACGGCCGTGTTCACGGGAGCTAAAAACTCGATTTTTTTCGCACAAAACAGCCTCCCGACACGGCCAGGCCGTGTTCCCCCAACACGGCCGTGTCGAGACACGGCCTGGCCGTGTTGGGAGCACGCCATGTTTCCCGAGTCCCCTGTGTGATTAAACAAAGATGGCCCGGCCGTTACGGGCGACACGGGCGTGTCCGGACCTCTTTTGCAACTTTTCTTTGCGGAATTTGGGGAAAACTCACCAACCAACCCATTTTGGCCACTTTTGTACACTTTTAACACCCTATTTTGTCAAACATGTCTCCATGTCCCCTCCTCATCACTTGAATACAAGAATTCACCAACCAACAAGGAAAATGGAGGCAATTGTTGAACAAAAGAGAGTCTATCAATGTATTGGTTGCATATAAAAGCCAGGTTGAAGTTGGGAGAGGCATTCATTAGATACTCGGGAAATATTCATTGTATTCATTTCATTAAGTAGAATTGGGATAAAGGGGTCTTGGAGGAGAAAGTCTTGGGGCAATATTGGAGAAGAAGGCTTGGAGCAACATCATCAATCAAGAAAGAAGTCAATTGAGATTTTGAGAAAGATAAGTACACCATGTCTACAATACTTAAATCTTCTTGTGTAATTTATTCTTTGGTCAAAATCATGTGTAGCTAAACTCCTAGTGTTTGAATGTAATGAACTCTAGAATGGATTTGTGATTAAGGTGTGTATGTTTTTAATAAAATCTTCATATTTTGTGTGATTCACTTATATTATGCTTCGTTCATTCGAATTGATATATGCGCAATATTGATTTGAAGTTTATTTTTCATCCGGAAATCGAGATTCATGGTGAAATAGAACCTATATAAGTGAAAAGAGTTGCATGCAATCCTAGATATGGACGACATAAATCTTCCGGATTAGGGTCAAACCTAATATGGGAATTCACAAATCGTTATAATGTTGTCTTGGGGTTTTAACTAGAAAGCGATTTCCAGTTAATCAACTTGAGATTAAAGTTTTTCGCCTTGAGAAAGGGTTTAACTTAAATTGGGAATTTCTACGGTCCACAAGACATGAGATTTTATTAAAAGAGGTTGGTTTTTGCTTAAGGGCTTACGGTTGTATTTTTAACTTGTCAAATCACAAAACATTCTGAGGGATTTACATTCAAACACATTTCTATCTCTTGATTTCTTATTTTACAAATTTTACTTCATTTTTACAATTTATAATTTGTTTTCCTTTTTCATCAAACAAAAACTCAAAATTGTTAGATTAAATAACAAAAAGACGGTAATTATTAGTACTTACAATCCTCGTGGGAATGACACTTTCGGTACTAATAATCTATACTATAAAACGATAGGTGCACTTGCCTACGGTTTTAAAGGTAGCTTTTGAGCCATCAAAAGCCAAGAGGTTGAAATTGGGAGATTCATTCATTAGATACTTTAAAATATTCATTGTATTCACTTCATTAAGTAGAATTGGGATCAAGGGGGTCTTGGAGGAGAAAGCTTGGGGCAATATTGGAGAAGAAGGCTTGGAGCAACATCATCAATCAAGAAAGAAGTCAATTGAGATTTTGAGAAAGATAAGTACACCATGTCTACAATACTTAAATCTTTCAGTAATTTATTCTTTCAAAATCATGTGTAGCTAAACTCCTAGTGTTTGAATGTAATGAACTCTAGAATGGATTTGTGATTAAGGTGTGTATGTTTTTAATAAAATCTTCATATTTTGTGTGATTCACTTATATTATACTTCGTTCATTCGAATTGATATATGCGCAATATTGATTTGAAGTTTATTTTTCATCCTAAAATCGAGAGATTCATGGTGAAATAGAACTATATAAGTGAAAAGAGTTGCATGCAATCCTAGATATAGGACGACATAAATCTTTTGGAATAGGGTCAAACCTAATATGGGAATTCACAAATCGTTATAATGATGTCTTGAGGGTTTTAACTAGAAAGAGATTTCAGTTAATCAACTTGAGATTAGAAATTTTTCGCCTTGAGAAAGGGTTTAACTTAAATTGGGAATTTCTACGGTCCACAAGACATGAGATTTTATTAAAAGAGGTTGATTTTTGCTTAAGGGCTTACGGTTGTATTTTTTTAACTTGTCAAATCACAAAAACATTCTAGAGGGATTTACATTCAAACACATTTCTATCTCTTGATTTCTTATTTTACAAATCTTTCTTCATTTTTACAATTTATAATTTGTTTTCCTTTTTCATCAAACAAAAACTCAAAATTGTTAGATTAAATAACAAAAAGACGGTAATTATTAGTACTTACAATCCTCCGTGGGAATGACACTTTGTACTCGATAATCTATTCTATAAAACGATATGTGCACTTGTCTACGGTTTTAAAGGTAGCTTTTGAGCCATCATAGCATCTACTACCTAGATGAATACACCAGGTGTAGTATTTTGCCGTAAATTTTCATACAATGCATGTCTACTATGTGTGATTGTGTGTGAATTTATGTATATTCATAATAAATTTACGATAGTTATTCTCATGTAGTATTTCTCCAGATGTAGCACGGATAAAACCTATTTAAACAAATTAACATTCATTATTGAAATTGCTCCCATGCTCCAAATATTTAACTTTTTAACATCAAAATATATAATCAGTTCCGTGACAAAATTTACATCCCTTAATCCACATAATTAATGTGTCTGCAGGCAATAAAGATTTCAGACATTTGGTCAATAGTCCAAAAAATCCAAAAACCTACATATTTCCAGATTAGTTGAGCTGTCATGAATTGACATTTAAAAAAAAAAAAGTCCTATTCTTGCAACATTATGACCGACACTAAGCTTTAAGCAACCTATAAATTAAATAGAAGTACAAACCGTTAAAACCATGAAACAATCTCTTAAACATGGCATCATCATCTTCTCTTCAACTCTTCATCACATCTTTCCTTCTAATAATCTCAATTTCCATTGGCCAGCCCTCTTTTCGGCCCGATGCCCTCGTACTCCCCGTGCGAAAAGACGCTTCTACCCTTCAATATGTCACCGTAATCAACCAAAGAACCCCTCTCGTACCAGTAAACCTCGTTGTTCATCTCGGAGGTCAATTCTTGTGGGTCGACTGCGAGACCAACTATGTTTAGTCGTCGTACCGCCCGTGCGTTGCCGGTCGGCCCAATGCTCCTTAGCCGGATCGACTTCCTGTGGGGATTGTTTCAACGGGCCCAGGCCCGGTTGCAATAACAACACTTGTGGTGTTTTTCCCGACAACCCTTTTTCTCGCACGGCAACAAGCGGCGAGCTAGCTGAGGATGTCGTATCCGTACGATCAACTGACGGGTCGAATCCAGGCCCGATTGTTACAGTTCCACGGTTCATATTCTCTTGCGCGTCAACATTTCTTCTGTCGGGCTTGGCTAGTGGCGCAACGGGCCTGGCGGGCCTGGGACGGGCCCGAATTGGATTTCCCTCCCAATTCGCCTCGGCTTTCAGCTTCCGCAGGAAATTCGCGGTTTGTCTATCATCCACAACTACTTCCAACGGCGTCATCATTTTCGGGGACGGACCGTACAGATTCCTCCCCGGGATTGATGCCTCCGCGACGCTCAGATTCAC
Source organism: Rehmannia glutinosa (assembly GCA_016081115.2). Taxonomy (NCBI): domain Eukaryota; kingdom Viridiplantae; phylum Streptophyta; class Magnoliopsida; order Lamiales; family Orobanchaceae; genus Rehmannia; species Rehmannia glutinosa. Next base: position 210,286 of record JABTTQ020001120.1, on the reverse strand, counting down.
CCCGCTTTTAAACCCCGTCAGCACCGCGGGCACGTTTGCCCAGGGAGAGCGGTCCACCGAGTACTTCATCCGCGTAAACACCATCCGAATCAACAACAACCCGATCGCGATCAACAACACGCTCCTGGCCATCGACAGCCAGGGCAACGGCGGCACAAAGATCAGTACGGTCAATTCCTACACCCTCCTAGAAACCTCCATATACCGGGCCTTCAGCTCGGCCTACATCCGGGAAGCCGCCAGCAGGAACATCAGCCGGGTCGCGGGGATCGCCCCGTTCGACGTGTGCTTCAGCAGCGAGAATGTCGGGAGCACGCGGGTCGGGCCCGCGGTCCCGTACATCGACCTGGTCCTGCAAGGACAGGACGCGGTTTGGACAATCACGGGCTCGAATTCGATGGTTCGGGTCAATGATAATGTTTTGTGTCTCGGGTTTTTGGATGGCGGGCTTAACCCGAGGACGTCGATTGTGATTGGTGGATATCAGTTTGAGGATAATTTGTTGCAGTTTGATTTGGCTGCTTCCAGATTGGGGTTCAGTTCAACGCTTTTGGGCAGGCAAACTACGTGTGCTAATTTTAATTTCACGTCTAATGCGTAGAGATATTTTTATTGATCTGGTTTGTAATATAAATTATAAAATATATGTTTGTATTGTATACTATTTTTAGATATTGAATAATTGGCTGCATGTTTTGCTGGCCAGTTGATTATTGATGTGTGTATTTTTATATAGTTTTTTGTATTTTGAATAAGATTTCGTTTGACTTAGTACTGGTGTGTATTGAAATTTGAAAGGAATAAATAATGTTATCTGTATTTCAGACAAATATTTCGTATTTGATTTTTGAAATGCTAATAAACAATGTTACAAAAAGCGCTAGGCGCTAGTTGGGATGGGGTCTGCGCAGCTGACGGCGCTTGCGGGGTTAAGTTAGGGCTAATCGTAAGAAAAACGTGGGCGGACAAAGGGAGTCTAATCTTTAGACGGGGACTAATTAGAGCTAGACGGGAATTTTTACAACAGAGCTAATAAATAATGCTTAGTTAGTTAGTTTTGTTAACGGTATATTTTTTTTCCTTTTTTTTTCGTTGGAATTTCATTTTATGGAAAGCTAATATGAAAAAAGGTATTGGCTCAAAAAAAATAAAAAATGAACGAAGGTACATCAAATTTTAGAGATTAATTTGGATTGAAATTTTATTAATGTTTTGGCATGTTGGACTACAAACCAAGGATATCAATCGCGGACTTCTGTATTTGCATCAAATCAAGTCGGACAATAACCCAAATAATTGGGCTCTCGGTCCAATTTTTTCAATCCGCAGTTTGGCCGAAATGTGGACATGTGGATTTTTTTGGAACTTTTCAGCTTTTGGCGATCAAAGACTAAAATCGAAAGTTACATAAATTTTTTGTAAATTGTAATTTTTTCAGAACTATAATGTCAACTCCTATAGTTATATGGCCAAAATCGCAATTTTCTTTTTCAGGATAGTAGAGAAGATAGCACACGCTGACAAACACTCACGTGGTATCGAACGTGGGCGAAATAAGCGCAAGCTTCTACACCAAAATTGGAATTTGCATTATTAAATAAACTGTCAGTCCCATACATCAACCCCATACAATATACGAGTTGTATATCTGTTAGACTTCTATTTTATACTTGGGCATGTGTATTTTCCTAATATATAGTTCTACGAAACTTCTTAAAGATTTATTAGCATTTGAATGGGCCTAGTTAAAACGGGCAAAGATAAAATCAAAAGAGAAGCGAGGCCCAGTTGGCCCGCAAAGGAAGCCCAAACCTCTCACTCGTTCAATACGACGCCGTCTGGATCGTCAAAATTTACCATAAGCGCTTGACCAATGCTCTAAAACCCTCCCCTTTCACAGAGGTCTCGCTTCGGCTTTCTGTTGCTCTGCAGAACCCTAGCTTCGTCATCTTTCCACTGCAACAATGAAGCTAGTCAGGTTAGTTTTTATTCTCTTCCTCTAGTTAATGTTATTCTTTCTTCCGGTATCGATTTTTTTTTTGTCAATTGTAGCTCATAAATTTTCCTTTTGTTTTGCGATTTGTTTATGCAGGTTTTTGATGAAATTGAACAATGAGACTGTGTCTATTGAGCTCAAGAATGGAACCATAGTTCACGGCACCATTACAGGTTCATCTCTTCGTCCATCCATCCATCCTTTCTTTTTTCCTTTTTTTTATGTGTGATTTTTGGGATATCTTTGTGTATTATTTTACTTTTCGGATGAGAATTTCATTTGTTTCTCATTTCTTAGACATTAGGCTGTCAAATAAATTTTTCGAAAAAGACCAATGGCAGTATGATTGGTATTATGCATGATAAATTATAAATGTAGCAAGTAGCGATAATTGGTCTAGAACAGGCAACAGAAATTTAGAGTATTGAGTCATCCTAATGAAGTTGGAAGCAAAGGATTCCCACTTCATTGTGAGATCTTGGTCCCTTTGTCAGCTCACTCGCTTCCGAGCTATTGCATTGTGTTTGAAACTGAATTAAACAATTGGCGTCTAATTCGATGCAAATGCTAATTGTGGATTTCACCACTCTGTTTGTGTTGATTGAGTTGGGCAAACTGTGTTTTGAGGGCATGTACCGTCACTGGATAGTGTCATACAATTACTTCTTATTATAGTTGCATCAAAAGTGATGAGTAGCTTGAATGAAAGCACACCACAAATTGCGAATTTTGTTGGTTAGGATATTATTTTCCAGCTTAAGAGTTTGGGGCCTAATACTTTTATGTTAATGACGATTGCATGCCAGATAAAGATGGTTATGAGCACAATAACACCTTCATTGTTGTTGGTCTCTGTTGGTTTTCGCTTGTTGGCCCATCCTGGCCTTCTAGTTCGGTTGGGGTCTCGATTGTGAATCAGTGAGAGTTCAATCATTGGATCACTTTTTACGAGCACCAAGTGTATAGGCCTTTTGTTTTGCTTGTCCACTTGCATTTAAAGAGAGTCTGATTGGGCTGCTATCTGCCTATGAACATTGTATTAGGAGATGGAATTAGTCTATGAACTCTTGCAGAAAGTGTTTATCATAATGTCGTTGTGCCAAAGAAATTTTATCACCATATAATTATGTCATTTTTCCTGTTTATTCACATTCAAGTTTTTCACCAAAATCAATGTGTTATCTTATTTTATTTTTGGGTTGGGGGTGGGAATGGGAATAAAGAATCATTTAAGCACCATCACTATGTTGCAATGTGCATAGATGTTGTAGTAGTTACATTCAGACCCTTTACATATCTGTGATCGAAGAACTCTTTTGATTCATAAACGCAATATGGGCGTAAATTTAGAATAAATATGTTGTTTTCACGCACATACCAATGATGCAGGATTTCATAACAAACAATGACTTCTTACATTTCATAATGCAATTCCCGACTCAGTATTGATTTAAAATATTTACACTGTAGCCATTTGAACTGCAATTTCTGATTCCGACCCTGTCTTTTATAGGTGTTGATATCAGCATGAATACACATCTGAAGACTGTCAAGCTTACTTTGAAGGGGAAAAATCCAGTGACGATGGATCACCTGAGTGTAAGGGGTAACAATATCCGCTATTACATTCTTCCTGACAGCTTAAACCTCGAGACGCTGCTGGTGGAAGAGACACCTAGGGTTAAGCCTAAGAAACCAACTGCTGGTACGTTAATAATTGCACATTTGCACTTAAACATTAGGGATAATTACAAAACAATCCTGAGGTTCGGGCTAATTACAGTGGTTTTTAGAATTACAAAAAACCCCTTGTGGTTTGCTTCTGTCTTGTATTTTCCTCCTCCATAAGCAAAAAACATTTCAAAACCTCCTCAGGGATCTCTGGGTTTTTTTGTAATTAGCTCAAACCTCAGGGGTCTCTTGTAATTATCCCTGAACTTTATTTACAGTTTTAGATAACATGTACATCCAGTTGTAACTAATGTTTTATTATCCACCAATTCAGGGAAACCTCTGGGGCGAGGTCGGGGCCGAGGCCGTGGGCGTGGACGTGGTCGAGGCCGTTAGACATAGCTCCGTTCGTCTCAATTTTTGTAGCATTTGGTTATGTAAACATCTGTACTGAAGGAGATATATCATATGCTTACCTTGCTACCTAGCCGGACTTATTAGATCAGTGTAACCGTTTGTCTAGAGTAAAACATTTATTTCGAATTTTAGTGCCTATTGTGTTGTTTTTCGTTAATTGAAAGCAGTCTCTTTCTTATATACATCTTAATGTGTGTGTGTTTTCAGAGAGAGCGACACTTTCTTAGGACCTAAGATTTCTTAAAGTCGTGTTAAGTCGATAGAACTATTGAGACCGTTTTCTTTCTTTTACGCAACATGATATCTGCGGTTGAAAAACGAACCAAGTTACTCAATTCAAGATCGATCGTCAAAAGCTTGTTTGAGCTCAGTTCGTTAACATAACAAACTAAGCTTGAACACATTTTTCTATTCAATGAGAAACAAAGCTCGGCTCGAGCACGACTCGACTAGTAAAAATAAAATAAAATATGTTTAAAAATATCAAGCTACTCGAGCTCAATCCGTGATCGGTTTGTTTGAGCTCGATTCAAGTTCAAACACAATTTTTAAAGTTCGATTAAATTCAAACAAACTTTAACAATACTATGTTCGACTCGACTCGACTCGACTTATATACACTCCTAATTATATCAAAACCAAAAAAATAAAAAACAAGATACTGCAGAAGTTATACATTTCTGGGTCATTAAATTACTAACAAAAATTAAAATTAAATTATGAAATAGAAATTACAGTTGTGGTCAATCTAGATCACCCTAAACATTGATAACATTATAGGCCCTATTTTATTGGGCCCAAATTCAAACCCAAGTCGTCGCTCTGTCCACGCTAATTTGTCGCTGAAGCAAAGAGCCCAACTATATAAACCCCTTTTGCAGAAAAACACACTCACTGTGAAACCCACCAGCAAATTTTACAATCTTCTCAACTGCATCACTTTTTTTCTTCGTTCTCAAGCAACCTGAAATGGCGAAGTCAAGCTCTGCAAAATCGGCTGCCATTGTATTTGGAGCCTTGGCTTGCGGCTGGCTCGCGATAGAGCTCGCACTCAAGCCGTGGCTCGTGAAGGCCCGATCCGCAATGGATGATTCCGACCCGGATGACGCCGCAAAGCCTGCCGGCGTCGAAGATAATGGTGATAAGAGAGATGATGAGCTGTAGCTTTCAAGAGGAGACAGGTTGATTTCAAAATTAGCTTAAATAGTGTAGCTGTTGTGTATTAATATTGTTACTCTTTGCTTACCTTTCAATTAAAGTGGTGATTAGTGATTACACATTTGCTTTAATGGCTAATATGTGATTATTTTCTGATTTAAGGGCTTATTTTGGTAAATATATTAATTTGCCTCTTGTAATATGCTCTGATAGAATTTGCTTCATGTGTAGTTTGTGCTTGCTTTTGGTCCGATTTGGACTGCAATTTGTTTATTGGAAAACAAAATATTATCATGAAGAATTTTCTCATAAAGTTCTTTCAATTGCCGCATTACAATCCTTAAGAAAATAAATATCGTAACTTGTAAATTAAACTTCGTGCAACGCACCTGTAGATTAGCAAACTCAGATTTTATGCGAACTGATAGTTCTCACACCTCATGCTACAATCACCCATCTCAGCCTGGCCACCAATTTTACGAGAGCACGTGCTTGACACGGTGCCTCTGGCCGAAGCCAAGCAGTTGGCGCAGTCGGAACTGGCCAGAGCTTGGCTGCAAGTTGCATGCCCATAAACAACTGGCCAGAGCTTGGTTACAAGTTGCATGCCCATAAACAATCAATGTGGGATATGGTGAGAGGCTGAGAGCGTTGTAGTAATTGTATCCTCGTTTCAAAGGAGTGACATTCGTTAAATGATCAAGCATATAGGCCACACTATCTCCATAGGGATTGTTTTCTGCGTACGTTTGTTCGTTGCAGAAAAGGGTTAGGACGTTCGTGTTTGGCTCACTTTTCACGCGTGAAAACATTGTTGCAAGAAACAATGTGATCATCGTCATCATGAAGCTTGGAACTTGGCTCATTTTGGCATTTTTTTTAGTAGTTGCTTGGTTTTGCTTTAGTTTGTAGTTGAAGTGAGTAGTGATTGATGGTGATCAAATTTGATTGTTATATATAGGCCTTGGATTTCATTGGTTTGTTCACCATTTTTGGGGCCATATATATTGGTGCTTTGTGTTTGGCCCTTTTTATGCAGCGATTGTCAATTTTGGCGTTGTGTGTATGACTAATATCGCATCTTACTTGTTGCATATCCTACTTCATTGACACTAAATCCATGTCTATAGTTTAGAGAACTTGTGACTTTTTCACTAAGTTGTAATCAAATAAATCTGATTTGGGATCGAATTATAACATATTCATGAGGGTTGGGTGTGACCTCGATCCAGTATCTAAATCCACATTGAACCTGAAATAACAAATACATTAGGCTCGCTGGAGGAATACCCTTCACTATTTAATTTAAGTCCAATAAAAAGTCAAGAAATTTGATAACAAGTAGAAATATAAAGTTGTATATGGAAAATTGCCTACTTTTCTATTGAGATATTTATACTAGAATTGTGGCATTAGGCTCTCTCGGTCACCTACTTTTCTTTGATTAGGCACGGTCCCTTATCCCATAGGCACTAGGTTCCAGTCTCCCACCTGTCAAATGCCTAGAGGTTTTTAGAATACTGATTCAGTGGATAATTGTAGATACATGATGAACCCCTCAACATAATCTCGCTAGTGATCTATGGTTGTGTTGTACTTGTCGGATTGTAAATCCGATAAGTTTTTTTGGGATCTTCTATTTCCTACAGTATTTCATCTTATTTTCCAATTTATCAAATAAATGTCGCGTGTATAAGATGAAGTTATTGTTACAAGTGACATTCACATTATGTATTGAAAAATAAAATCAAATATTTTAGAGAATAGAAGGTCTAGGGTCATTTTTGGAAGTCTAGGGTAAATCTCATGTATATCATATCCCATTTGGTTGGAATCAGATTTCTTATTCTAGTTAACTAACTACTTATGTTTCAATAATGGCTGGATTAAATTCTTCTTATTACTTAACGAACACGTGAATCATTTATTTTCGTTCAGCAGTTGCATTCACAAAATTTCTCCATACCATTGTACCAGAAATGAAGAATTAAAAATGATTCAAACAGAAAAACCATTGCCATAAAGACATGAACCATACACTTAAACAAACTTCAACATCTAAACAAAACAAACAAACACAAGTTTCTCACTCAAACAGCTAGAAAACACTCCAAAAAAACAGAAACAAATACAAAAAGCAAATCAAACCAACTCAAACTCTCCTCCAAATAAGAAACTTTTCCAACTTCCATCAAAAACTATAATTCTCATATCTCATGGTACAATCAACCATCTCCACCGTGGCACCAACTTTCTCAACACAACCACTCGTCACGGCGGCCCTGGCCGCCATTAGGCAATCGGCACAGTCATTATAGGACAGCGCCGTGGTACACGTGGCGTGCCCATAACAAACCGCCGCCGCGTATGGAGACTGCGTGTAATAATCGAAGCCGTGATTGGGCGTAACGTTCATTAAATCAGCAAGAACATAGGCCACACTATTTGCATAAAGGTCCCCTTGTGCATACCCTTGGATATTGCACGAAAGGAAATTCACATTGGTGTTTGGCTCACTTTTAGCAACTAACAATAGACCCATTAGGCAAATTAGCAATGCTGCAATAATTGTGTTGAGTTTTGGAACAATGGCCATTTTCTTTTGCTTTCTTTTCTTTTTTTTTTTTTTTTGCAATGTGAACTATGATGGATGTGATTGGTTGAGAAGTGAATGATACTTATATAGGATTTATGATCATTGGTTTGTGCTCCGTGGTTGGATCATGTAGATGGTCTTTTATTGTTGGCCTTTCGTTAATAGTTCTGAATTGTGTCAAGACTTTTGTGTCGTGTGTGTTTTATGTTAATTCATTGAGACAAAATTAACCTAACAAACAAAACGGATAATTACAACTACTTTTTTTTCTTTTTTTTTTTAAGTGTAGCCTAATTACAATTTACAAATTGTGCATATTGGAGGGGTAAGTTTAAACAAACACAAGCTTAATGGTGTATTTATAATTTTAAAAGATAACTATCTTTTCTTTTTGTTTAGACTAAATCTTAAGGGGGATCAACCTGATACTCGAGTGGTCGACTATTGTGTTGTAAGGGTGATTGACCCGGTTCGATCTCACGAGTGCGTGTATTTCCTCCCCTACTATCCTATGTCGTGCTATCCTCCATTGTACTTGAATCATCCAACGATCGTGCCATCCAATGCGCGAACACTAAAATGGAGTGAAAATGCCCTCCATCGACTGCGCCAATTCAATATCATGCATATTAACTAAAGGACATTTTTAATAATTCATATCCTCCAAGATCATGAAAATAACAAAATATATTCTTTAACTAACTAAATACGTACTTATAATACCATGTTAATATTAAATTACCATGCTGTATAGAAAACTTTGATCTATATGTTTAGTATCTCACTACAAAATAATTTCCATCAGTGCTCATTACATCGCTCTAAATTATCAAAAATGATGTTACAATTTTTGCAATAAGTATGTTTCTCAATGATGATATTACAGTTTCCCTAATAAGTAAACATCATACTAATATACATATATCAATAGCTTGCAAACCTGGTCCTCTGTTGATGAGCTGGGATTCCCTCAATACCAAAATGCTCGATTTTCGTTTCTTTTTTTTTTTTTTTTCTCTGAGACCCTTTGATTTTCTAATGTGATGATTTTATACCTTCACCGACAGGCGTCTCACCATCAACTAAGCATTAATTTCCAGATTTGCCGAGTCGATTTTCATGATGATCATAGTCCATAGCGTCGCAATGCTTTACTAAGACTCGGCATAACATTGTATGCTTGGTACGATCTTCGCAACTCGATGATTGAGCCCACCTGGAGATACCAACAGAAAATAAGCAAACTCTGAAATAACTGTAACTAACACCAAATTGAGACATGTCTACAAGGATAGGAGACATAGTATCGTCGTTACGTTTCATAACCAATCAAAAAGTACCCCTGAGGTTTGGGGTACTAACAAAGAAACCCGGAGAAGTTTCCAAATTCAGCAACACCCTTAAGTTTGATTTTGTCTTACATAACCCCTTCATAAGCGAAAAAACATTTCAAACGCCCCCTTACATTTAAAACAGAATCAAACCTCAGGAGGTAAGTTTTGAAACTTCTCTGAAATTATTTGTAAATAGCCCAACCTCAGGGGGTTTCATGTAATTATACCTAAAGTTAACTCAGAGATTGTAATGCCACGTTTGCTCGAATACGGTTTTCTATTAACATTTCCTATTATATCCTCTGTTGCATTGGATCGATAGCATGTATTAAATCTTTTCCGCAAAGAATACACGTGGAAACAATCATCGCAATGCATATAGATTTATTGTAATCGGATTTGTTATAGAATAGGCACGTATAAGGCACCATTAATTTTTTAAATGATACAATTGTTCATCTGAATAATGTATCTACAATTCTCATGTGCTAATTAAATGAGGTCAAATTCTGAATTATGCCAGAAAACAATTGGATAATTCACATAAACTTTCACATCAATAAACACACAGAATGATATGAAAGTACACAAGAATGCTGAACTTACGATGATTAGAACTGATGTGAACCCAATGGAAAATCCCTCATTAATTTGGCGTAAATAATGATCTAAAATAGTCGAAGTAGTGGCCAAAACACTTAGCAATATACCCCCTGCAGAACAATTGTCATGTAAAATTGGAATGAACAGAGAGAACAAGTAAAATTCCATGCATTTTCAAAATACAGTAAAAACATGTGAAGAACATTGTATACCCCAAAAACGTGTTGAAGCTTGAATCTTTGTCAGATACTCGATCGTGGCTTTTCCCGGTTTTATTTTTGGGATTCTGGCGCCCATCTTGTTTAAGTAATCGGCAATTTCCTTCGGCATATTCGCCTGGATAAGAGATTAAAGCAAGTATAGAAATTGAGGTAACTTTGACCAAGCAATAAACACACAAGAGAAATGAAAATATTGATATTGGCATCGACAGAGAAAATGGACCATCTAAATATTGCCTCAAAGGGATGTCTGTGGTGAATGTTCCAGACTCTAAAAATATAATAATAAAAATAAAAATTATCATGGTGTGAAGATTAAAGATTTACTTACAATGTCAAATATGTTAAACACGAACACACAGAAGGCATAGATTGAATAATAAACCCAAGGCGCTGCACCACGAGATGTGTCAGGATTCAGGATATCTCTCACGTGTTCCCAAAAGCGTGAGCCCAGAAGACTGAGCAAAATTCATATATTAGATTTTAAAAGCTGCAAGCTCGTAATGAAAAAGTCAAATCTACATTGCAGATACAAATTATTCAGGCAAGAAACGGATAGCAGAACAAACATATAAAAACATAGAAGCCACTACCCTGCAACAATGCCTGGAAATGCCAAGAGATATGATGTAGTGAGTACAGGTTGCATTCCAGCAGGATTTATGTTGAATGGAATATAAGGCTCCACTTCAGTAATAGGAGAATCTTCTCTGTCCAAAGCAGGAAAAAACAATGAATAACTATGTCCTTTGGCTACCAAAACTTTAAGAGCAAAACATATAATTCAAAAAAGAACACAAAACTTAATAAGAGAGGAAATAATATGACTCAAGGTATCATGTGAAAAGGCTCAACATTCATTTCAAAAGAACTTCAGCAACACTACATTGCTATTTTCCATTCATAAAATGCATGATCAAGATGCTTGATTATCAAGACTTGTGTACTATTGATCAGTTGGGAAGATAAATCTTAATTTCTCCCAAAAGAAGAAAAATTATCCCGAAAGCACGAGTAGAATTCACCTGGCAGCAGAAGCAAGTTTGAAACCATAATATTGCAACTTGATCTTCCTGCAACCCTCAGTTACAACAACTGCCCACATAGTCACTATGGTGAAAACACCTAAAACGGCAAGTACGTAAGGCCACCAGCTCAGAGAACTTCCTGTAGAGTTGAAAACCCAAACAAGGAAAAATTATTATCTGGAAGATATAACTGGAAATAGAGCCATGTTATATGGATATAAATCGCCATCAAATTTTAACCACCTGCTAAGAATGTTAAAAGAATTTAATTTCTTAGTTTACATATAAATCCTGCAGCCAATTTGAAGAGGGTACTATCTTTGTTATCTTTCTATCCAAAGTTTCATTACTTTCTAGTTTTTTTCATGGATAATTTAACAGAATTCTAAATGAAGTTGAGAAGTGTAATAGAAGGATCCGTGATATGCAAGTTATTGTAATAGTATTACGAGAAAAAGAGAAAGTACAACCAAAAGTTACAAAATGAGAGCAATAAAACTTTATAATGATTGAGTTCCTCCCACTCACCTGAGAGCTGTGTTAACATCTTGTGCAATGTTTCTGTGTAGCCACTCAAAATGCTAACACATATGAGTAAAGACGATCCTTGACCTGGCCACATACGCTAGGATATTCAGCAAACATAATGAGCAAAGAAAAAACTATAATTTTTATTTAAGAAAACATTGAAGCCATGTTCCCAATTTAATTTCTGATGGGTTTTAAGACAATAATCACAGAAGCACGCACAAATGAGGAACATATCAAGATCTTGGGCCCACAATACAATATTGTGTTACAGTACCAAGAAAAGCAGTACAAGATAGAAATAGCAGCAAAGATAAATACCATCAATTGCGAGAATTGAGAATTGCGAGAAGCAGAAACGAAAAATCAAAAATTCTAGAAAAGAAGAAAATACCAAATCCAGACTCTGATATCTTGTCACAAATCCAATTCATCGTCATCGCACCACACACCAGAAGCAAAGTTGTGACCATCACATGATTTACCCTGCAAATTGGTGGTCAAATAAAATTCCATCACTGGTAAGCAAAATTATCCTCCAATCAAATATAAAAAAGAATGCACTTGCAACTTGTAAGAAAACTTGTATATCTTTCTTATCAACGGTTTGATTTTACTATATAAGTAATTAAAAGATGGGAAACCCAGAATATGCACAGATCAGGAACATATGGCAAGCTACAGTCCATCTAAGCATCAAAGCATGCCGATGCAACCCAAAAAGACACCCTGTTTCTTTTTTACCAAAAGACCACCAACTTTACTATTTCCTTTTAGAGTGAATTGAACCTCACAAACCAAGCCTTGATACACTATGGACAGGACGGATTATCAGTAGAAAATTGATTCCCCCAACAGCAGACATCCCAGCAGCTCAATACTCAAATGGTTCTCTTTAGAATGAGCATCATGGTGCGCACACACTAAATTTGGTAAGGACTAAAATAAGTTTGCACAAAATCCACCTCATGCACTATTTGAGGCAGCAAAAGCTCAAGCTTGATGGCTTTCATAATAATCAAACTAAAATCGAACTTTCTTCATCCAATTCCACTATGTCAATGGAGTACACATGATACATCCAGAACGGTATAGAGAAACATGCATGTTCACATGTATTACTACTTGAAGAAATAATTATTTGTGAGGAGGAACATGCATGTTCACATGTGTTAACTTGGCACACGCCAGTTATCAGAAGAGAAAAACTACACGAGAGAAAAGGCAGCAGAGGAGAGGCAGAATTAAGTGTGGATGCAATGTCAATAATTCCAAAAAACTGGAGCATGCACAAAGAACAAACACAAATGCAACGACCATCACAGCATCTCATCAAAGAATAATCATTTTAAACAGAACCAATGAGCTTTTCATTATAAATCTAGTTTTCACGAAATTAATCACTAATATCAGGACTCGGGAGCTTCAAATATGAAATGAATTGTCTTCTGCCATGATTACCTGTGACTGGCTGCATAGATAGAATAGGGAAGAGAATAAAAAGAAAGAATTAGAGCCTCCACCACTGCAATGCCGAGAGAGATCCACCATCTGAAAGAGATTGGAGAGAATTTTGTATGCAATTAAAAATAAATATGAAATCAACAAAATATTTCACAACGGCTTGTCTCACTGCTTGAGATGAATAACTAGACACACATATAACTCTTGATCTTCTCATGACCATCTAAGCCTTCTTTCCGCAACTTCACTAGGGAGGGGATAACGTGACAAAGCACCTGAACAAGAATTTACGCTAATTAGCATCAAATGCAAGACTAATTCAAGTAACAGTAAAGTCGCCCAAATCCTTCTTAAGGGGGTGACATCATACGACTTATTTCACTTTCGTATGTAATTAACAAATTCCTAAACCTATGTCTTTCCACGTAATGTTTGGTCCTCTTCCTTTAAATTTAACTTGAACTCCAGCTCTGCAATTTTTCCTATCTGCTGTAAACGCTCTTCACTGAATGAAACATCTCAATTAAATCAACTTGGAAAAGCAATTATCATACTTAATCAGCGACAAAATAATGTGATTATTGGTTGAATTTTTGAAGTTGAATAGCCAAAGGATGGAAGGTTTCCTCTGGTGAAGCGAATTAATTCTAGCTCCATTATCTGGTTGAGAACCTATTCAGAGCCGTTACAGTATTGAAGTGGGATCAGACAAACAATACTGAGGCAGGAAAGAGATTATTTTCTCAACTAAGAAAAAAGTGGTGGGGCAGAAACCTAACTTGGTTAAAACAAGCTAAGCAAAACATATGGAAGTACACACGAAGGTCATTTTAGCATATCAAATTTCAGCTTCTACGCTACCGCCTGTGAAGTTCTGAGACTCGAAAAATAAACTAGCCATAGATATGATCCATGTTTAAACCTCTGCAAACAAACGATGGTTGGAAGAGACTTTCAATAGAAAATAACTACTATCCAATCAAACATAAAGATTGCTAATGTTTCAGCTCCTCAGCCATTTTTGGAGGCAATACATAATTAAAGCGCAAGTGCGCAACAACAAAATTAGTTTTCCCCTTAGTAGTAAAACAAGACTGAAAGCTCAGACAGATTAAACCTGCATAAGGATTGATGCTGCTATTTGAGGACCAATGCCAAGCTGAAACAGAGACAGCTTAAGTTCTGGCGCGAAATCACCAAGTTCATCTGCAAACAGTAAAGAGGAATAAATTTGCGAAGACCGGATAGTAATTAACTAAAGCAAGCCCAGTTATTAATCAACAAAGAGACGGAATTTTTTGTCGCTCCTTTGACCGGTGAAAGGATGATATTGACGAAGTTAATTAACTATAAACATGCATTCACCAGTGACCGGGCTGTTTAGAAATGAAAACCATTCTGCAAAACCATGCAATAGATAATTCAGGAGTGATGCATAAACAAAGTTCAAGCAGTTAATTTTGGAAACTAACCAAATTACAAATACATTCACGGTTATTGACAGCAAGAAACTAAACAAAGTAGTGGAAAAATTCAGGGTGTCCTATAAACCCTACAACACTGTTGCAAACTGCCTCCTTTAAAACAATCTGTACTCTGTTATGTTACATTATGGCTCAGATGTACTTCCATAAAACTGATGGATCATCTCACTCAAGAAGGAATGTCTGAGAATTATCGTCATGTCATGAGCGAAGATAACTCGCATTATCCGCTGGTCCACCCAAAAAATAAATGCTTATATTGCTTACTACAAGGTGATCATACAAAAGGAAGGACATTATATGTCCGAACGAACTGTCAAGCAAGTCAATTTAATATTCAAAATAAAGGCATCTGGTACTGCCTATACAAGGTATCCAAACCACCCTCCAAAAGAATGGAATATATAACAAGTAATTGCTTCAAAGAATTAACGGGGAATACAAATTTCAACATAAATATTAATGAAAAGATTGCTCACCAACAGAACCAGAGATGAAGCTGAGATAATTTTCTGGCATCAACCTCCTATCAAATCCAGGTAAAGGAATAAAGTAACCAAGACGACTTATTACCATCAAGACAGCAGTCACAAACAGCCTCCTTCTTATCTCACTCTTGAAAAATGATTCGGCGGCATTGTTAACAATCGAACCAAGGCGTACAAAGTTCAAAAATCTATTCCTGAATGCCTCAGGCTTCGCTTCCGAAACCCCGGAACTTTCAAAACTATTCACAAACGAAACACTTTCCCCACTTGCTGATGTGTCCATAAACTGTTCATAATTTATGGATTCTGCCGATGCAGCCCGAACATTTACAGAGTTTCTCAAAAAACGATCGAACGATAAAAACTTTTTGTTTTCCTTCAAGAATACATGCTGTCTTGATGAACAAAACTGCCTTCTACTTAATTCTAAACATACTGGCTTAAGGGGAACATGATTTCTTCTAGATAATCTTGAACTGTGAAATTGAGAACCACAAGGATTCCTACCTGAGAAACAGAAGAAAGCAACAAAGTAACAAAATATAACTACTGCCAACAGATAGTGATACAAAGTACAAAAACTTCATACTCTCGATCTCGAAACCAGAGTATAAAAAGAGCATACCGTGAACACTAAAATTGAAAAATAATTCAAATCTTTTAATCATGAATTCTCAATAATCTACAACCGTAAACTGCATAGTTTACTTGAATTCTAGCCTGCCAGCTACAAGAAAGCAAGAAAACAGTAAAAAAAAACACGAAGCTGAAAAACAGCGCTGTGGTTATATTCCACTACACAACAGGTTAATTACATTATACATAACAATAACTCAAGCTTGAATAAAGTACAAAGACTTTGAAAAACGAGAAAACAAACCTCGAATGAAGAAATTAGGTTGAGGTTTGAGGAGAGTGGCTTCCATGGAGGTGACGCTGCAAATTTTTTAAGAGACGAAAGAAATTGGCTACTTAAAGTTATCTACATTGCTCTTAATTTTTTTCATTTTCTTTTAATTTTTTATTTATTGGGCTGAATAGTGGATTTGTCCTGTGATGGGCCGTCTCTATATAATTGGGCTTTTGTTTTTTGAAGGAAATATAATTGGGCTGGTTGAAAATTAGGGTCTTGGACTCTTGGGTACTGGCCTTGCATAACATAGCATTGAAGTTTACTGTTGGGAATTTTTCCCTTTTTGTTCGTTATTTTCTTTATGGTAAAAAGTAATTTGACATATCTTTCAATGTATAAGCTATTTGGAGCTTCAATTGTCTTTTGAACAACACAAGTTTTGCAAATAACCAACTATTATTAGGCTAAAAACGAACTAAACTATTCGATATTCGATTCGAGAGTGATCGTTAAAAGCTTATTTGAGCTCGGTTCATTAACATAACGAACCAAGCTTGAACACATTTTCCGTTTGATAAGATGTAAAGCTCGGCTCGATTGGTAAAAATATCTGTAAAAATATGAAGTTATTCGAGTTCGATTCGATTATTAATCAAACCAAGCTCAAATAAAATTTTTGAAGCTCGATTAAAATTCAAATAAACATGAACAACGGCTCGACTCGACTCGTTTGCTCCCCTACAGTGAAATATTAGCCGAAGATTAGAGAGAAATCGACAAGGAATGAACATGCTAAGTATTTATATTATTATTTTCTTCCAAAAAAAATATGATTTTTTTTTTTAAATTGAAGTCATTACTTAAACTGATCATAATAGAGTAAATTACATATGACAGATATAGAAATATGGAATTATTTGTTTTAGCTAAAACATGAGCAACACGATTCTATGACAATGAAAACACAATACATTGATGGCAAATTCTTTAAAATGTTCACAGCCGCCAATAATGATTAATGCCACTAAAATAAGAATTACTAGATAGCAAAAAAATAAACACGATATAAATTCGTGATGAGAATATCCTAATCTGAAAATTAATCAACAAGGGACGAATTACTGCCAATACGGTTATATAAATTTACTACAAAATAAAGTATAATTTAAGTTCACATAAAAAAAAATTTGAATGTCTTAATATTATTTTATTTCACATAATAAAAAAAGAAAGCAGCTAACTGCAGGTCGACAATTATTACAATACTTATAAAAAGCTGCAGTGTTCTTATTATGAAATTATTTTATTTTGGAATAATTATTTATTTATTCGTTGAAATGCTAGTAAGTCCATTCTTCAGGAAGAAAAATCTCTGGTGGAGACAACATGTCAACGGCCTTATTATCCTTCTTCTCCGATGTTTCATCTATTTTTTTCACATTTTTTTGGGTCCCATCTGCACAGTAAAATTCATTAATTTTGTCAATATTTTTTTTTGTTAAAACACAAGATCAAAATAAAAAAAAAATTACAGACATATTAAACTTTAAACACCTGGTTGGAACTTACTAATTTGCAGGTTGAGTTCGTGCACGTTAAGTTTGAGAGTTTGAATCACTCGCAAAGGCAGCAAAACGGTAGAGAAAGCTGACAATTAGAAAAAAAAAAAAAAAAAAAAAAAAAGAATGAGTAAATCATATAGATATTTTTCTTTTTAAAAAATACATGAAAAATAAATCCAAAAAATATATATCAGGAAACGATAATTTATCATTATTTCATTAACTGATATATTAGATAACTTATTACCAAAAAAAAAAAAAAAAAAAACAGTACACCGAAACAAAAGTTAAAAGATAAAAACGATAAATGGAGTCAAGTATAACTCATAATCAAAAGAAGTAATTTTAATTTATCCCCTAAACTATACGAATTTTTCTAATTTGTCCACTTAACTTTGAATTCTTCCACTTTACTCTCGCAATATTTCAAATTGTTGCATTTAACCTATAATTTTCAAATTTAGCCATTGTTGTTAGTGTATTGTCTGTAGCTATTACATCTCGAATAATTTTTCGGATTTATTTTCTCTCAAAATCGCCCAATCGTTAGTCAACATACAAAAACAATATTAAAAAATAGTAAATTCATGAATAAATCAACAGTATGATACCATTTTCAGATATCACAAAATAAAACAATCATAAATGCTAAAATGTAAATTTAAAAAATTATAGGTTAAGTGCAACAACTTACAAAGTTGAAGGAATAAAATAGAATACAAAGTAAAACGACGCATATATACTGGGCTTACTGTTGGGCTGGATATTGCAGCCCGGTCCTCGGGGAAGATAAACTCCTGTGCCACATCGTCTTCCGTTAGAGCCCAAAAACACTGCTTGCATTCCACTCCCGCCATAGGCCCAATTAGATTTGTTTCTTGTTCTTGTGTGGTCCAACTTCTTAATCAGAACATAAATTAATAAACTCATTATCTAACAGAGCAAGAATCCTTTTTTCTGAAAAAAAATAGAAAAAATAAAATTTATCTAACTTTTGTGTTCATGCTATTCATTGCAATCTATACCAAATATTGAATATTGAAATAAAAACACTAATATAAAGTAGAATTTTTCAATATAGGAAAAGGGCTGGTCATTGGTCAAAAACTATTTGATCATAATTTGAATATATTTCAGTAATATTTATTTAAAGTTAATAATTCCTTCTAACTTGGCTCCGTATTACTCCACTTTATTGGTTGAATGACATTTTTTCTGAAAGTAGATTTGTGTTGATGGTCATTTAATTCATGAGATACGTGTCATTCACACGAATGGTGGAATACAAAGTTAAACAGGAAGAGTGGTAAAAATCATAAATCGAAAGATATGAGATTATTATTACGCGTGCAATTCAAAGTGATTTGATCATATCTTAATATATTTCGGTAATATTTATATTTAGTCAATATTATTTATTTTACACTTAACTAATTATAATTAATATTATAATAATTAAAAAAATTGTTAATTTATTTATTGCACAACCTTATTAAGTCTGATCAATTCTTTTTTTCCCTTCTACAGGGATGACAATGGGTTATGGGGATCAAATATGTCTGAATTTGAGACTCGACCCACTAAGATTTTCAAGTCTTCAAGCCTTACACCGTGAGATTGTTTATGGCATAATATTTTAATTTTCTTGTCCTTCTTTTTCATTAAATTAAAGGTTATAAAGTTGCTTAATACCAAAATTGAGGAACAATTTTATTTGCTAAATTTTGATATTATATATAATATATGTAATCCTTTTTTTTTTCGGAGAAAAAAGGCCCTGACTGCTGACTATAATATGATTACATTATCTTTGTATTTGATATCACTTTATCCCTTAATTGCTAGTTTTAATCAAGAAACGCAACCAACAAATGTGATTATCTATAGGGTGTTAGTAAAATTAGTCCATTTTAAATTTTGTTTTGCAAAATCACCCTATATCTTTAAAAAAAGACGTGGACTTAGTCCAAAATTTACCGAGAATTGAAAAGTTTGCTTGAAAAAAAATTATGTGCACGGTATGTGATCAGGGACGGAGCAACCTTTAAGTCCAGGGGGCCAGGCCCCCGCCCAAACTTTTTATTTTTATCATTTATTACCTATATGTATATATGTATTATATTTTGCCCGCAACAATTCGTTGGTAAAATTTAGTATGATTCACGTGGGACATGAATTTTAGTAAGGTAACTACTAACTAGAAATTTAGTGGGTCTTATGTATTCTTATTATTATATTAAAAATACTTTTTTCTCTTTTTCTATTCATCAAATGGAAGACATAAATGAATTTCTTAATCATTGTTTGCTAGTGTACATTGAAAATCAAATTGCATTTTAATTTCTTATTATATTATAAATGATTTTCGTAATATACAAAGAGACATTCTAAGTTTAACTGATTAAGAATTTAATTATGTATTTTATATATTTAATTACTAATGAGTACTAATGTATTTTTTACAAATATAGTATATTTAAATTTTATCATCTTGTAAGTGTGTATATATATGTGTGTGTGTAACAGTGTAAGTTCCCAAATGGCAGAATTCTCAAATGTGATTTTGCAAAATGAAACTTGAAGTTGATTAATTTTGCTAAATTTGTGGAAAATAAAAGGCTAAGCATTTTCCATGTATGCGCGGCGCCATGCCACATCAGCCAAAAGCCCGAATTGAGGACTAAAGGAGTATTTGCAAAAACTTTTGTTTTCAGAAGAAGTGATTTATTATAACATAAGTATAAGTAGAAGTAGTTGAGAATCAGATTTTGATAGTGTTTGGAAATATATTAAAAGTTGAGAATGAGAAGTTGAGAGTGTTTGGTGAAAAAAATAATAAAAATACTTATTTATTTGTAAAATTCAAACTAGAAGCAGATTCAAAACACCTCTCTTACTGCTTTTAGATTCTGATAAAACGAAGCAGAATTAGAAGCAGAAATTGGTATATGCAAACAATAAAAACTAAATAGGCCTTGTATGGTTGTGTTTTCAAGATCATTTTTCCACTTTCCAACTATTCCGAAAAATGAGTTTATGTTTGTTTAAAAAAATTTCAATAGAAATGAAGTCATTTTTATTTTTCACTTTTTTTATGGAAAATATTCTTTTGAAAAAACACAACCAAATAATTTTCATCCCAATTACGCAAATCTAGGTAAAAATACACTACAATCACGCAAACCTATGTAAAAAATACATTTGAAAAACTATAACCAAACATATTCTCATTTTCAAATAGAAATTTATACAACAAACCAAACATATTCTCAATTATCACACGAAAATCAATAAAATTTGAAAAATCATTTTTCAATATTAGAAACTGGAAATTGGACTTGGAAATACATCCATACAAGCCCATTCTTTTTAGCAAAAAACTAAAAAATATTTATTTTTAGTGTCTCCAAACACTCCCTAAATCTGAGTTTTTTTTTTTTTTTTTACTTATACTTGATAATTTTGCTAACCTACTTCAATTATAGGACTGAAATTTCAATTATGGAGTCCTCATGAGTCATGATACAGGCACTGAAAAAAAATAAAAATGATCCAACTTCCATTGATATTCACATTGAAAATACATGCAATATATCTTTGCTGGGATTTGTTAGGTATATTCAGTCAGAAAACAGACCAATGGCAATCTGAAAACGAATTTCTTGGGGTCTGATAAATCTGGTACATATCAAGACTTTTATAATTTGATTGTTTGCAGATATATACGTGGTAATAATACAAGAATAGGGGGCCTCTTCTCATATATCCCTAAAGCTGACACGTTACGGACGTTGATTTTTTATGTAATGGGTTTTTTTTTTTTTGGATGTAAAAACCATGGAATTTTTAATTAGTTTGATAAACAATTGATTTTAAGGTAAGAGTATAATTGCAAAAATATAATTCACTTAAAAGATTATATTATACTTACTTAAAGAAATTCTAAATACACTCACTTCATTCACCTACATTCTTTTTCTTCTCGACTTTTTTTTTTTTGTATAAATCCTAGATTTTTTCAACGCGTATTCATATCCCCAAATAATAAATGTATATTCTTAATTTATAGCATAAAATATGTTATTTCTCAAATTTTCAGGTTAAAAAATAATGTCGCATAGTAGCAGTGTGACATTTAGCATGATCATTTATTATGACAAAAAAATCATTGTGCCATCATGCCACATCCATCGTGCCATGATGGCACGATAGCGAAAAAATCCCCGTGTCATCGTGCCATGTGACATGATGGCAAAAATGTCATCGTGCCACCTAGGTTTTTTTATGAAAGGGCAAAGTTGAAAAAAAAAAGATGTATTTAACAATTGGGTCATATTTTAAAAAATGGGGGGATATATTTAGAAGATTGATGTGTTTAGAGAAAAAGATGGTGTCATCAGGGTCGCCCTAAAGTAAAATACTAGTTAAGTTTGTGAGGTTTAGCTTAATTACAAAAAATTGGATAATGAAAAAAAACCCTCAGGTTTAGGCTAATTACAAAAAAAAAGGTTTATGAAAATCACAAAAAACCCCTTAAACTTTATTGATTACATCTTACGTTTTCCACCTTCATAAGTAAAATACTTAAAAAAGCTCCGACATTTATTAAAATACTACAGTTATCCCATTAAAATACCTAGCCTCAGGAGTGTTTTGTAATTACACCACCCCAACCCAAAAAAATAAAAATAAAACTCAGTTATCTTTTAAAATTACAAATATCTCACACACATTTGTTTCTATCTTACAAAATTACACAAGCAAGAGAACTCAAAAAAGGATTATTTATTAGGTACGTATAAATTTCAAATGGATATCTGTAATTTTGAAAAATGACTTGAGTTTTTTTTCGTAATTTGACTAAACCTCATGGGCATATAACTAATATTTTTTCCCTATCAAGAACATGTCATTTAGCGTAAAAACAATATAATTCAACAAAGTAAATAACTAATTAAATATGGCAAAAACTTGCGTGAGACGATCTCACGAATTTAGATCCGTGAGACGGAGCCCTTACACAAAGTTTTAAAGGTTTTTTTTTTCTTAGGGTTTATATTTGTTTTTTTCGGGGTTTATTTTGTTTCTTGGGTTTATTTTTAATTGATTTGAGTTTTTAGGATTTTTAGTTTTTTTTAGGGTTTATTTTTTATTTTTTGGGTTTATTTTTAATTTTCGGGTTTATTCTTTATGGTTCATGTTTTAGGGTTTATTTTTGTTTCTTCATGGTTCATTTTTAAATTTATTTTCATGGTTCATATTCTCAAGACGGAGCCCTTAAGAGGTCCATCTCACGAATTTAAATTTGTGAGACCGTCTCACAAGAGACTTGCTCATTAAATATTGAATCTATGTTCACGAGTTAGGTATAGGGTTTCTATATATGTGTCTAAAAAACTTATATATGTGTCTAAAAAACTTACTATCAATTGAAGCAATTTTACTATATAAGTTCAATCTTTTTTCTAAATAATTAGAACAAGACAATTCCGTAGATTCCCGACAGCATATATAGACTAGATTATCAAAAATGCAAATCCTTGTAGGAACGCTGGTCTTTTTTGTGATATCTTAAATAGATATACCTTGTCGGGAATCTCTCATCCAGCCAACAAGTATTATTTCCCCATAAATCAAAACAATTATTCAATAATTGATTTGACCAATAAAAATTTCAAGAATGATAGGATATAATACAAAATGAATTTTCTTTTATAATACGTGGCATGTATATAATATATTGGCTAGAAATTATTGATTTCTTTCACAAATTATTGGCATGTATAAGGGATAATTGTAGAATAATAAGATTACTGCAAAATTGGATTTTATTATTTTTCTCATTAGCTTTTATTCGCAATGTGAACAAGATTTTATTATGTATTGATATTATGGGTAGGTCGCACTAAGTTGCTACTCGAAGATTTAAACAAATTCATTATCATATTGTCCGCTTCCAATTTATGTCTCGCTATTATATAAATGGCAGGTGCACGATCGACTTTGCATGTTCCATTCTTCGGTCATTCATCTATCCCCTTGGTATAAAAGGCTTGACATTGGATCAATTGGCTCATCATCTAAGCTAGGTGCTTTGAGAGACAAAGGCGTCCTTATGTGACCAGTGAATGAGATGGAAACAAGGAACTAAGGTTCAAGTTAATTACAAAAGAAAAACCTAAAAGTTTTTAAAATTTAAAAAAAAATAATAAAAAAAATTAATGAACTTTGATTCCGCTTACATTTCTCAATTTAGGAGGAAAAAAATATTTCAAATACCCTTCTAATAGATTATAATTATCCTCTTTAGTTTAAGATATAATCAAACCTGCTGTTTTTTTTTTTAATTTTCGAAACATTTATGGATTGTTTTATTGTAATTAGCTCAAACCTCATGGGACTTTTGTAATTACCCACATATAATCCCATTTTTTTTTTGATAAGAAACAAAATTTATTAATTAGAGTGTTGGAAATCATCCAACAACGATTGGCAAATAGTTGGTAGGAGAGAATCCCAAATAAATAAATCCGAAGACATAGTTTTAGCATAAGCCCGAGTCCACAAAATATTAACATTGAATAATTGTCTCTTGACATGAACCAGGTCCGCGGATAAGCCCGATAAAAAAGAAGGAACTGAAGTCTTAGCATCGTAATTGATTGCAAGAATAATAGCAACCGCATCCCCGAACATTTCAACCAAGGGCGGAGACAGGGCTGGGCCAGTCTGGGCCCTGGCCCAGCCCTTTTTTTTTCAAAAAAAAAAATTAGTGAGAATTTTTTTTTTAAAAAAATATTTAGTTATAATTTGTATTAATTTTTCTTGGATTTTCTAACCGGCCCACCCCATTTTCGTGTATCGGCCCACCCTAGTAAAGCGTCCTGGCTCCGCCCTTGATTTCAACCATAATCCCAGTTGGACATAGGGTATCTAGGAAGCCAATTCAAGAATTGATACCAAATTGGATTGATTATGAAAATTGGATTAGATTGATGACACACATTCGACATATACACACAATACATGGCTATTATCCCACAACTTTTGGAAAGATGCAATTTTTTTAATTTATTTAATTATTTTTTGAAGGGGTCCAAAATTAGACAATAGTACGTGTGGAGAACAATATGAAAGTACTTTAAAACACACGTAGGACTAGGAAAAGAGCTTAAGACCACCACAAAGATATGGTAAGAATTTGAAATTGCCGCGGTGGCAAGATGAAGCCAAACCACTCACATTTGTCCTAAAAGCATCGGGTTCTTTGGCTACCGTCGTCCACATTATGTGGGATAATAATCATTCGTGAGATGGAGACATTATTTAGGTTATTGCCTTGTGGATAATGTGTTTTTCGTGTGGATTTTTCGATTCTAAACGTGTTTTGGTTTCTATTCTAAATTAATGTATTATCTAGCGTGTTTTATTACATGGAATACGATATGTTTAACACATTTTTGAAATAGAGAATTAACGATTCGTAGCGTGTTTTAATATATATTGGTCTTGTGCTACGATATGTTTAACAACTTGTCAAAATTAACTAAGGTGGATCGATTCGAGGCAAAAGCAAAATCGGGGGGGGCGGTCGGACCAATATGTTTTTTCAAATTAACCGCTCTTAACAGAGTGCGATAGATATAAATCATTTAATACTTTAATAATTCTAATATTGTATAAATGTTCTTTTTTTTTTTTACTAAGCCTAGTGTCTTCATTTTCATAAATCCTCTGTTGAAGTGCAAAAGCCCACGAGAGTTAAGTTAAAAACATCTTATAAGATGTTTGAGAGTTTATAAATTATTTAAATTTATTTTGTATTTTTTTTAAATATCTTATAAATCCTCAAAATAAGAAGTCGAAAGATTATAAGTTGTTAAATGACAAACAACAATGTTGGAATAGGAGGGAATGAAATTCGAACTTGAGTGTGCCCATTAAGTAAAAAACTTTTTGACCACTTGAACTATATTCGAATCTCACACAAGCACACGTGTTTGGTGGTGTAATTCTCAGGTGCTAATGGCATATGCTATATCCGGACACAAAGGGAATAAATCTAGTCTTGTTATTGTCACTTTTTGGAACAAAGATTAATTTTTTTGCTTATCATGTCCTAAGAGAGTGGATTGTTTTTCTGTGGGATGGATGAGACCTTTGGTTGGAGGTCTTGGAGCTGACGACGGGTTGTTGTCGAAAAACCCAAAATTGATTTTATTTATTTATCATATATACATGTATCAATCATTTAAACTCGATGAAATCACAAAGTGAAACATGAAATCCGTGCCGTTTGTGAGAATATTGTTTGTCTGAATGCGACCACCATGACATTGATGAGTCCTATTAAAAATTTACATTGATATACCGATCAAAAAAAAATTTACATTGATATATAGTCAAGTTGTTTTTGTTTCCATCTCTATCTTTTGTGGGGTAGTTGGCTCTTATTCATGTTTTAGTTGGGTGTTTTGCAGTCATTCTCAACCTCCAGATTCTTGTAATCTTGTCCCATTTTTGGTCTAGTGAAGCCCACATAAAATAATAATAATAATAATAATAATAAGGCAATTATTTTTTGTCCTCTAACTAACATCTAACATCACTTACTTTGAGATTCGGTCATTTTTTTTTTCTTTTTTTTACAAATAGTTATTTTTCCTCAACAAAAAATTGAGATTTGGTTCTCTTACATCCTACATGTGGTAATTTTGACCCATTAAGCTCATTGTAGCATTTTTATTTTCAAAATTTTTAATTTTTATTTTAAAAATAATATCTAAATATTTTACATGGCATCCTAGTTGGCTTAAATGATGAAAAATTAATTAAATAAAAGAAATTTTCTGAAAAATCTGAAAAAATTATCTAAAAATTGTTTTACCAAAATTTAAAATAATGTACCTTTCAAAAAAAAAAAAAAAAAAAAGAGTACAAAATTAACAAATAAACAAGTGACAGGAAAAATGTAACCATAATAACTACCAGTTGGGAAAATGAAAATCAAGTCCAGAAATATTTAACATTCAACATAAACAAATAAATCTTTTTTCATTTATTTGGGACGGGGATGGGATTCGAACCTCTAAACTATAAAAAAAAAAAAATCAAAAAAACTTTTCAAGAAATAGCCACACAAAATGGCAAACTTGGCAGCCTCTTGCTCCCATCTCCATTGCACCTGCTACTGCTAGACCAATCTCCACCCTTTATTTTCACTTTCTCAGCCCATAAACACCTTTTAACATCAGTTTCACCACAATCTCTCCCCGCCTCACCGATGTTTTCGTCATTTTCCTTCTGCAACGAAAGCCTAAGCCGACCATTTTCGCGCTCGGCTTTAAAATAAGTCCCGCAAGATGAAGAATCGATGACGGCCTTGATCACGAGTCGACCGCCTTCATAATTCCTCTGCATTTTCACACCATTATTGCCACTGATAGACGTCAGTGGAGGTGGAAAACCGTTGTGTTTGATTTTCTCGCATTTTTCTTGTGTTTTTCTCGCACAACTCTGTTTCTCCAATACAAGATACGAAATTTCATCAAAACTTGAATAAAATTTGCTCCCATTTTCACTCCCTAAGCTCTCAGTGCACATTTCCAAGCTTCTTGGGCTCATCGAAAAAGTCGAGCTCTTAAAGAGTGGGTGCACGTAAACTTGCTCCGAGTTGTAAGAAATGTTCGTGATAGCTTGTAAGAAATTCCAGGAATTTTCGCCGTTTTTGTTGGGTTCACAATTTTCTCCTATGTCACAACTTTCCTTCTTCTGGTTTTCGGCGTAATAATTTTCGCTTTGTTTTAGAAACGGGAGAAACGAGTGCGTTAAAACACGATGTTCGAGTATAAGAGGTTCCAAACAGGATTGCAGCCCTTTGCATACGCTTGAATTTGAAGACATGTTTTTGTTTTGTAGAGATTGTAAAATAAGAACAGCGGATAAACAGGGGAGCTGATTAGTGTTTAAAATGTGAGTAGAAACAGAGCAAAAACAGGGGAGAAAACAGGGATATTTGCTTTTGGGATTGGAAAAATGAAGGTTTTGAGCCAAAATACGATTTTATTGTGAAAATGGTGCAAAAGAAATGGAAGAAAATTTTATGATGGAAAACTGAAAGTTTGGAATTTATATTTGCAAAAAGTGTGTTTATTCCCTATGTATAGAATCTTGTATTGAAAATTGTGTTTTATAATAATTAGATGTGTCAAATGGATAATAATCGAGAGATGCCAATGAGTTGGCCCATCGGACCAAACAAAAAAATGGGCCAACCAGGGGGTATGTTTCCGGAATGATTCGGGCCTAATGGTCAGGTCAAAAAAATCCGTCTCATTTCGGGCCCCTAAAATTAGAGCCCATCCGTGCTTATATCGAATCGATCGGACCAATTGGGTCGGTAATTAACAATTTCTAATAATAATTACCATATTAGAAGCCCACGATTTATGTTTGACTTATGTTTGAAAAATTAACAATGTAAGTGGTATATACATGTCAATAATTTATGCGATAAAATTATGGATAAAACATAATTTTGGAATAGAAGATCCTCATCCGAACTCAACAAAATCACTATAGTTTTTACTCCACCACATATATAATAAATATTATTATAATATAATATTAATGACAAGGAAAGAGAACCACGAAGAATTAAAGAAATATATTCCCATATTGTTATTCAAAATTGGACCATAATGGCTGGTTTATGCTCCTCAGAAAAAGACATTAAATTGACTTGTCGCTGCTCTCAGAATTTGCTCAATCTGATTGGTGGATTTTGGAATTGCTGAAATAAATTAAAAAACAACCAGCTTTTAGGGCTACCTTTTTTCTGTCCTAAAGTGACACTTGCAAATTTGAATGATGCTTACACTAATTCACACATGCTCCCTTTTGTCTAGCAAAACAAATATGGTTAGTGAAAATATTGGCCGGTTGGTGTAAGATTGTTAATTTTTTTGGTCAATACCAATTCATCCATTTTAAAATTGTGTATATATCACATTTTAATAACTTATGTGCATTTTGCTCAAAAAAAAAAAAAAAAAAAAAACATAACTTATGTGCATTAATTAGCTATAAATAGTGGTGGCAAATTGGTGCTGGCTCGTTGGGACGAAGAAAATCAATTAAATTTTGGAGCCCATTTGAACCATAATTTAAAATATAATTGGATTTGTGCTCAAATTGACCAGACAGTCCATAGGTCCTAATAGATCTAATTCCTTTTGGATAAATAAATTTCTGTCTCACTATTATTGTTATTGGTAAGAAATTGTTTTTGAAACTCTACTACACAACTTAGTCTTCCACACATTCTTGATTTATGGAATGCAATAAAGTACTGTATAATTTCTTTGTTATTTAAGTTGTCATTTGGATTGAATATGGAATTTTAAATAAGATTTAAAAAATGTGTGTTTGTGTAAATAGTATGAATAATTACAAAAACTACAAAATGTTTAACTACCTTCGAGGTTTAAAATTAAAAAATACTCCCTTAAGGTGTTACAAATTCATCTCGAACTATTTAATTTTCTTTTGCAACTTGTAATTATAAATGTTAAGAGTGAAATTCCCAAATAATTGAGTTTTTCCATTTGCAATTAACTAAATCTTGAGTTTTTGTAATTATCCCTTAAAAGAGGATAACATCATTTTTTTTTTTTTTTTAAAAATAAATTTAATTTTAAGAAGAAAAAAATGAGAATTTATTTTGGAACATTATAAGAAAAAAAAAAACGAGGGATAAATTGGTGTAAATGTTTTCTTTTTCTTTTTTTCTTTTTTTTTGCGTGGTATTAAGAGTAATATTCATATTCGTTGTTTTCCGAATATAGGGAAGCAACATATATTCGTACAACTGACTAATTTCAATAAAACATTACTGCCTATACAATTTAATTATCTTTAAATTGTCCTTTTATTTATTGTCCATATATCCTAATTAGCAAAGCAATTAAAAACAGAAGACCAACTTTGGAGAGGACAAAAAATTGCAATAAAAGTTTGTACAATTTTTAGCAAATCTTTACCCATTTATAAGATAACAACAAACTTTAATTAATGTAAACATTTTACGAGTCGCAGCATGCACGGGTGTTCAAATAATGTAAACAATTAATTTGAATTATCAGATTTCAATTAACTTTGAAGCATGTATTATAATTTATAACACCTTTTTTGATTTCCATTTTGGTATAAAAAAAATTTTTTTGATAAAAATTTTGGAATCTTGTTTACTTCATTTCCTTGTCTTACTATTCGAACTAATCACTACACTGGTTGTTCTTATTTTTAGTTGGTAAATGCAATTCTTTTATTATCATTTTAGGATTAATTGCAAAATATCTAGAGGTTTAGACCTAATTATAAAAAAATCCATGCACGGTCAATTTCAAAATTATAAAAATACTTTGAAATTTTATTTTGTCTAACACTTGTCCCTTTCAAAGCAAAAATATTTTAAAAATCCTCAATTATAATATATTGGATTGAGATTTTACTTGGATGAGATTTTATTCCACTTCTATTCTATTACATCGGAAAAATGACACGTGTGCATAATATTATGATATCGTGTAATTATACGCGTGTTATTCATCCAACGCATGAAATAGAAAAAATGAAACAAATGATATCTTATCCCATTTTTTATTACTATGGTATTCTTCAATTTCTCAATTTAATAATTGGACTCCAATTATTATACGGGCCTAATTATAATAAATGTTGTGCATGAACTACTTGGGTCTTCGGAGCACACATGTGTTCATTATATTGGCCGTTCGAGATTAGCTTTTGGGCCTTCATTGCGGGCCTTGTCATATATATTTTTTTAATTGTTTTTGAATGTCCTATCTATTTCTTTTAAAATTAATGATTAATAATCAATGGTATTTTACTATCACTTTTAAGTAAAAAGATAAATTTGAAAGAGTTAATTTAAAATATAGAACCTTAGTTTAAAATGCTCAATAGAATAATGAGAATGTGCTTGTTCATATGTAGATAAATGAAATATGGTGTCCAAACAACCTAAGTAATTTAAACATGTATGTAAGTCTATTGAAATTTAAGAGAATCGAATAGTAGTTGAGTGGTTAAAATTAGAGTTTTGGCTCAATTGGTTGGTTCGATCGGCCGATAATAGGGAATGGGTTGGGCTGTGATTTTGCAAGCCCAAAAAAGTCGAGTCTATTTGGCCTTGTCCATTAGACCTAAAACACCGAATCAACCCGAATGGTGCGGAGCAAATCAAATGTATTTTTAATATATGGTTGGGTTGGACCTCCCAAATCTTTGAAAATCATTGAAGATTTTCCCTATTGGCCAACTCAAAGGTAGCACCAATCTGAACAATTTAATAGCTCTGGATAAAACCACAAAGAGGTCTAATATTGGATTTCCATCCCTCATTTCCTAGGATTAGGAATATATTTTAAAGGAAAACTAAAAGAAAATAAAAAGAAATGAAGGGGCAAAATTGGGGCATGATTTACATCACTCATTTGCTAACGCGAATTTAGAAGGTATATGTACAAAATTTTAAAATCATCGCCAAACACTACCACGAAAAACTCCGTCTCGCACCCGCCAGGCGATTGACTAACTCATTTAATTTTATAGTAACATATTATTTTAACAATTTGTGATGTTTTAGACTTTTAGTTGGTTATATGATGATGAAAAAAAATATTAAATGCATTTTTTAATAATTTTAAAAATTTAATGTATTTTATTTGTAATTTTATCCTTTTTTTTCTCAAATTTGTTTTCACGTCAACTTTAAATTATACAATTTTTTCGCGTCGTGTAGGGTTACCCGCGATTTTAGAATCGTGTTCGATTAGGATTGGGGAGATATGTACCTAAAGGAAAAGTAAAAGAAAATGAGAAAAAAATTGAAGTGGGGGTAAAAAAATCTAACTGGGGTAAACTTGTCATTTTCGTTGAAGAGACGGTTGACAAGAAAAAATCCGAAGTCTTGCAGAAAAGTAAAATCACGTCAATGGGGTCCTCAAATCTTCGAATGGACGGCCAAGATCCATTTACCTAATTACCTCGTAGTAAATCACGCTAATTACCATTTACCGCCACTCGCTCCACTCTTTCTTTCTCGAGAAGACCATACTGCAGAACAGCTTTTCATCTTCCCCGCTACTGTGTGTTGTGCGTGTTTTTCGAACCACACGATCGATCGTACTTTCTCGTGTTCATCGATCTTCTATTTTTTCTGTTTACTATTTTTTTGTTTTTTTTTTTTGTTGAAGAAGAAGGAAAGAATGGGTAGAAAGAGAAAGGCTGTTAC
Source organism: Rehmannia glutinosa (assembly GCA_016081115.2). Taxonomy (NCBI): domain Eukaryota; kingdom Viridiplantae; phylum Streptophyta; class Magnoliopsida; order Lamiales; family Orobanchaceae; genus Rehmannia; species Rehmannia glutinosa. The sequence goes on along the minus strand of JABTTQ020001120.1, from coordinate 178,563 downwards.
GGGCGGTACCATTGCCGATGAGGTTAAATCCACTGACACAAAATGCCTTCCTTTTGTTGTGAAATCGATATTCATGTCTTGATTTCTAGGTTTTTTTTTTTTTATTGTGCAATTTTAGAGCTATTGCTTATTTGTTATATTTCTGTGCATGCATGCTAACGGGAATATGATGTGTGGTAGTTCATTTGTGGGTTTTGTTTGTCATTCATGTTTTTTTCGTTTCAAATATCTTAGATTTCGATTCGAACCCTGGTGGTGGTTGTAGGTGTTTAGGAAGATGAATTTTTTGAAATATGAGAAATTTGGCCTACTCACATTTTTTTTTCCCCAAGAGAATTTATGTCCTGCTACAATTTTTCTTTTTATATATCATTTTCTTGATTCTTAGTAGTATAGTACACTGTATCTCTAGTCATATGAATGGGAATGATTAAATTCTGTAAGTAAGGGTTTCAAAAATTAAAAAAATTAAAAAAATTTGTGATCTCATTCTCTCATCTTTGCCCAATATATGCAACCTGGCAATGTTAGCCCTCTTAATAATATTCAAATGGATAATGAACTTATAGCCAAGTCTTATTGTAGCATTGTATTTCTTGTTGCTTATTATTGCTATTTCCTCATCATATGTGTTGTTACCTTGATGTAATTACCCATTACAATGAAAAAAACAATGAAGAAAGGGATATGAATCTTACTACATTCTACTTCTGTGATAGGAAAAACCAAGGGCAATCATCCCCAAAAGAAATTGCATTTAGATACCGACAATTCAAGTGCTGTGGAGGGTAAAACGATTAACGAAAATAATGGCTTACCAGCAAAGAAGAAAAATTCAACGGATACAAACATGGTTGTTAGGCGATCCGGACGTCTTAAGAGTCCGGTTTTACCTGCTAGGCGCCGAGGGGCAAAACCTGTTGTTGAGCATGTTAATCTTGATGAAAATGAAAATCAAGAAGCACCACATTCTGAGAAAGTTAATATTGTGAATGAGAAAAACTTGGAAGAACCACAGGTACAGCAAGTTAGTACTCTGGGAGACTTGAACGAAAGAAGCTTGATTGAAAAGGTTAACTATCTTGTTCGAGCTGTTGATGAGTTCAAGCCTAAGGTTGCAATCTACGGTTGACAGTATTATCTTTGTTTTGTTAATTTCTAGGGATAATTACAAAAACCTCCCTGAGGTTAAGGTTTGTTTACACGCCTTACATTTCCCCCTTCATAAGCAAGAAACATTTCAAAAACTCCCCAGACTTTTATAGAAATATTATAGCTACCCCTTAAATTTAAGACAAAGTCAAACCTTATGTTTTTTTAAATTTTCAAAACCTCTGTTTTTTTTTTTTTGTAATTAACCCAAACCTCATTTTTTTTTTTTTTTGTAATTATCCCTAATTTCTATATCTATATTTGATGAATATAGCGCCTTATAAGACTTTGAAACAGGTTATTGGAAGGCCCAATGAGGGTCCTTCTTCTGATTTCAGCTACAAAAGCTTGTACATTAACTCGCAGAAGAAGGTATGAAGTCTTATGATGTTTCGTTGTTTTTAATGATATTTATTTTTTATGACGAGTGTTTGTTTTTTTTTTTTTTTGTAGGTTGAGGCTTTGATGGAGGAGAACTATGAGCTAGTCAGGAAATTGGAGTTTGCTCTTGGACAAGTTGCAGCAGTAATTTAAACTACACCATCAGTTTTCGGTTTTCTTATTATGCATTTAATATTCCATTATAAATGGCAAAAAGCACTAGAAAATCTATCTCAATGCTCATTTCTGGTGGCAAACGAACACCCTTTTCCTGTTTCTAATACATGATATTGAATGTGATTATTTTTGTTTTATCAGTAATGTCAAAGGAATTTTATGAACGTGCATTCTATTTATCATGAAATGTGATTCTTTGAACCGAATAATAGAAACATGTAATGATTGTGCATGCTGACAATTTAAACTTCCTTAGTAACAAAGTTATATTTTTTTCAGGTAGAAGTTGAGAATCACGTTTTTTTTTAGAGTTTGCTAACACTCCCATAGTCCCACCCTTATCTGATCATTGACTATACAAAGGATCTAAATAATTGATGAAGTATTTATTCTCATTATTTCTTTAATTTGTCTTTCTGTAGTGAAGGAGGCAAATTTCTTGAAATGTAGTTTTTGAAATTGGATTTAGATTATCTTATCTGGACATTATACTTAACCAGCATTGTCTTTAAGTGACTACATGAACAACTGAATTGTGTGCAATTTTTTTATCCTCCGGTTACCTTCTTTAGTGTAATATTTTACTTGAAACAGTACTTGAATAAACTCTGATTTACTTTTTTGGGCCATTTATTTATTTTACAGTATGAGAAGATGAAGGATGTTTTGAGTGGTCCAAAGGAATTGATATTAGTCTCCGGTATGGGGAAATCTCCAGAAGCCACATTAAGTTTGTCACCTCAAAAAGTTCAAAAACGTATTACTTCTCCTGCTGCTGCTGCTCCTGATGTCGCTGATGATTCTAAGCGAACGAAGAAAACTTACAAGAACAAAAAGGCCAAATAGAAAATGCTGTTTAATGTTTTTGTTATCTTTCATGTGTCTTGGTTAGCTTTATTCAAATCAACTCTTTAGACTTATTGCTGTTAATGAGTTGAAACTCCTTTTGTCTGTTAATGAGTAATGACTGGTGATGCTGTAGGATCTTTATGTTATGTTGATCTTCAAGTGCTATTCTGATTTGAATATAGTTTTTGGAGAAAATGATGTGAAGCACAATTGAAGTGACAACAATGTATGATCTAACTTTGTTTTTGGTTATAGTGTTTGTTCAATGATTTTATGTCAATGTATTTTAGAATATTATCGGTTAATGGAAGTGTTTGCAATCACTAAAAAAAATCTCTTTATTTTTGGCCGAAAAAACTCACCAAATATCAAATTCTGCTTCTGATTTTGCTTTATATAATCCAAATCCAATAGCAAGGAATGAGTTGCTTTGGATTTCTGCATTTGCTTTTAGTTTGATTTTTACAAATAAATTAACATTTTTCTAATTTTTTCACCAAACACTTTCAACTTCTCATTATATTTTCAAATACTACTAACTTTTAATTTTCAACTATTTTTAAATAATTTGTAAATCATTTTTTCTAAGAGTAGAAGTTGGATGTTGACTTTTCTTAATATAACAATATTGGTATTTTAGATTTGTTAAAAATTCTTGCTAAATTCGGGAATGAAATTGGATTAAAAGCGGGCGTAAAAGGGAAAAAAATCGTGGCGGACAAGGAGGCTCCAGCGCCTGGCGGAATGTCTACAGCTAGGTTTGGTTATTTTTACACTTTTTACTTAAATACTTTAATAAATCATTTTTTCTAAGAGTAGAAGTTGGTATTTTAGATTTGTTAAAAATTCCTGCTAAATTCTTAACATTGGAAGCGAATGAAATTGGTAAAAACCATAAAACCGAAAAAAATACAATTTTGTGGCTGCTGGGATTCGAGCCCAGGTCTCCACGGCCACAACGTGGAATTCTTACCACTAAACTACAGCCACTTTGTTGTTAGTTCCTGAAAATAACACTATATAATCGTAATAAAACCGTTTGCGAAGCAACAAGTAAATAAATTGTTAGTTTGTAATTTGGTCCCTGTAATTAATACTCATCGGATTTCGTTTTTTTCTTAACATTGTAAATTTATTTTGGAAGCTGTATTTATTGTCTCATTTGTGAAACAAACCTAAATATTATAATACTATGGTTGTAATAAATTTTTGATGCATGCACACATCTGGACTCAGGTGTGTTGGCGGTGGTTTATTTAATTATTTATTTCTGTTTTAATTAATATATCTACTTTCATTATTTTTATGCATAGAATTTGACCCCTAAAAGTACACAAATGATGAGCTTTCTTGTTTCTTTTGTTTTTGTATTTTTTAAGAAGGAAACAGAAAATAAACAATTAAAAAACTAGACTGGAAGATGAATTATTCCTTTATAGATAAATCTCTTAGCAAGAGTTCATTGTACTGTGAAATTGAATAAAACTATGTGATACTCAACTCGAGATTAATCATTGAAAGCACACTTGAGCTTGACTCAGTTCATTATGTTAGCAAATCGAACTTGAAAATATTTTTTGTTTGACAAAACAAAAATCTCCATTTGAGTTCGACACAGTTAGTATAAAAAAATAACATAATATGTGTTAAAATATCAAGTTACTTGAGCTTGACTCGTATTTGGCTCGACTAAAACTCGTGCAAACTCAATTCAATTAATAATCAATTTTTTTTAATAATCAATTAAACTAAAGTGAAACACAATTTTTTGAAATTATGTACTCTATTTGTTTATATCCCTAATTATTTGGCAAACGAGCTCTAATTAGGAATTCACATTAGGTCAAAACTCATTAAAGATATAATTACCCCTAATCAACTCATTTTGCTTATTCCTAATCATTATACATTAACGCCACTTCACGTAGGGCAAACGCCTCTTCTATTTTAAGCAATTGAACTCTAATATTATTATTTCCTAAAAACAACCTAACAATATTAGTAAATTTTGTTTTAGTGGTAAAATGTTGAAATTTTCAATACTCTACAAATAATAAATTGAGGAATATCTAAGTTTTGTCTAATTAATTCTCCTAAAAATGAAACAACAATAAAAAACAACTATTCTTTGTCATTCATGCAACTGGCGAAATTGGTCTGTAGGGCTGAAAAACGAACCAACCTACTCGATACTCGATTCGAGATCGATCGTTAAAAACTCGTTTGAGCTCGGTTCGTTAACATAACGAACCAAGCTTGAACACATTTTTCCGTTCGATAATATGTAAAGCTCGGCTCGAGCTCGACTCGATTAGTAAAAAATAAATAAAATATGTATAAATATATCAAGCTACTCGAGCTTGATTCGTGCTTGACTCGACTAAAGCTCGATTCGATTAATAATCAAACCAAACTCAAACACAATTTTTAAAGCTCGATTAAAATTCAAATAAGCTTGAACAATATTATCTTCGGCTCAACTCGACTCGTTTACACCGCTATTGATCTGGCCACCCGCATATAGAGTTTTGTTAAACTTGATTTGTAGAAACCCAAAAAGATTTGAACCTACTTTGGCGCGGCTCACATAACCTCCGAAGTCTGATAAGCCTAAACGGCCTGATACAAATACACGTGTTGGATTGGGTTGATAAAAATATGGCCCAACAAAATTTTGGCCCGCAACAAGCGCCGCAACGCAAGCAAATAAAAATATTACCGACACATCTTTCTGTCATAATCCCTACACACTCCTCTCTTTATCTCTCACACATAAATACACACAGTGAGTGTGACTTATATACACATAAATAAAGCAAGAACCCTAAAAAGAAAGAACTATACTTAATCAATGCCTATTTTTTTTTTTAAGTAAAAGGCCGGAGGCCAAAATAAATAAATAAAGAAAAATAGAATGTTGATCACAAGGCCGATCGGCTAGCCAAGATGGGGCCTCGTTAAAACCTTCTAAAGGTAAAACCCACCTTGTGGGAAAAACCATAGAAGGAAAAAGAGACTGATAAGAATAAATACGAATAATCCAAGCAAAAACAACCACAAGTTTGCGTATGAAGGAAAAAATGAACTAATATCTAATATGGTAAAGTAAAGTACGATCGATGCAATAACATCACGAAGGAAGTTTGGGCGACATCCCACCAAGTGTTACCCACCACATAAGCTTGCTTAGCAAGGGCATCGGCGCCGATTAGCCTCACGGAAAAAACGTGAGATGCCCTAAAATGAATTGACGGAGAGCGACGATATAAGAGTAAAAGTCGCCTTTAAGGACCCAGGAACATCCACGGCTGAAAAGGAAGAAAGATCGAAATGATATATGAGGAATCGCTTCAAGCCAAATAAATTGCCATCCCTTATCAAGAGCAATTTCACAAGCCGTGATGGCCCCCGTAACTCGCGGCGAACCCAAGACTACAGGTGCAAAGTAAAACAACCATTAAAGAATCCCCGGAGACCCCACGGCACTCCCATCTGTGTTAATTTTAATCCAACCAAAGGAGGAGATTCCAACGGACTATCTGATTTAGCCGTCGATGACAACCCGAAATACCCAACATCCTCAAAATGAATAGATCAAAGCGGTCATTATGCATGAAGCCCATAGGAGCATGGCGGGTTTCCCTAATAAAAGAAAAGCACTGAGCACGAATAGCAACATTTGAGAACTTGGACTCCTCAAACACCGCCTTGTTGCGACAAGACCAAATCACCCAAAGAAAGGTAATCAACGTTAACTTCCACAAAAAGAATTTGAGAGCTTAAACACATCCAAACTCAAAGAATAACCCCCAAATGCCAACGGAAAAATCCAATCACATTGAATAGACCCGAAATACTCCCAATTAGAGCGAATAATGGGGCGATCCCCAAAGCGATGATCGAGATCCTCGAGAATCTTTGAAAGCAAGTGACAAACCGCAGTCCGAAAATCCCGCGCTTCGCAAATGACCCCACAAAGGAAGCTTATTATGAATCAAGCGCCAAGCTAACATAGATCGACGTGTTGGAATACTAGGATTCGAGCCACTTACCCCAACGAACCACCGGAAATCTCGGGTGAAGATGCCGATGCAATATCGAGAAGAAACAGAGCCGTGAACCGATCTAGACCATACCCGAATCATCTTCACCCAACAGGCATAGTCAAGAGATGTACATAACAATATCCTCACAATTCGGAATGAACAGGGAAGTGAAGTGCCAAACACCATCAACTAAATAATCGAGAAATAAATCGCGAGATAATCTCTTCTGGCCGAGAGGAACGCCCATCTTATCTCGCAATACTATATCCAAGCCAATTATCCCACCAAAAGATATAGAGGTGCCGTCCCCGATAATCCGGTAGGGAGTCTTCCTTAAGGGGAGATGTAAGAGGCGGAAACCCGACCAAAGTGAAGAAGCCAGAGAGGCCTTAGGCTCAAGAGACCGATCCAAAAATCTCCTCCGGAAACAAACAAGCCGCTAATGAACCCGGCCAAAATATCCCAAGCCGTGCGCATCGAAAATGCATTCATAGATGAGATCGAACGCAAGCCCAAACCACCTTCAAGCCCGGTAGGAGCACACATACGTGCCCAAGGAACAAATGACCAACCCCTTCTTTGTGATGTCTCGATCAAATAAAATTGCGGCGGCTCGGTCCAAACGACGAGTCGGGGTGGTGGCCACCTATAGACCATCATTGAGTGGACAACGAATCAAGATCACGAGATTGACCAAGCGGAACCACGACCCGCCATAGAAAGAGAATGCCCCTTCCGATTCTCGAATTTGCAAATAATACGATCCACAATAGGTTCCAAATGCATCCGCCTGAGCTCCCCAGCGGAACCCCAGGTAAATAAAAGCGGGTTTCCTCCCCGCATTCTAATAGCCGAAGAATAGCCCGCTTATGACGCACAAATTTACCAAAATAAATGGTAGACTTGTCCCGATTAGCATATTGGCACGAAAGTCTCATAATCCGAAATAATGCGCGAAATAATGCCAAAGATTGGCTTTAGATGCCTGGAGAAAATAATCACATCGTCGCATATAACAAGTGAGATGGGAAGGAGATGTCGCGACGGCCCAGAATACCCATGAGAGCACGAGATTGAGCTTCTTGTAATAAGATTACTCGAGAACCTCTTCGGCAATGCAAAAGAGAAGCGGAGAGAGAGGATCCCCTTGACGGACCGCCTTGAGAACAACCAAAATACCCAACTATTTCAAAAGAATCGAGAGTCTAGCGGTCAAGAATGCTAGTAATCCAACCACAAAAAGTATTTGAAAAACCAAAAGCTTTCATGACGTGCAACAAGAAATCCCAAGAAAGTGTGTCAAAGCACTTGCGAATGTCCACCTTGATGGCCATATTACCACCATACGCCCGACGATCTAAACAATTAATGCACTCAAAGCAATAGAGACGCAATCATGAATACGGCGACCATAATAAAACCAAACCGAATCGGAGAGATGATAGATCTTGTGATCGGGGCCAATCTAGAGGAGAGAATTTTAGTGATAATTTTAAACAAAAAATTGCTAAGACGATGGAGTCGAAATTGATCAATTTTGACCGCTTCAAATCTTGGGGATGAGAACCACAAAACTAGAATTAAGCCGGAGGAATCACCCTAATATCAAAAAAGTGTTGAGCGGCATGAACCACATCATCGAAACCACTTCCCAAGCAAACCGATAGAATTTACCCGGAAAGCCATCGGGGCGGGGAGCGCTCAAAGGGTCCATATCAAAGACCGCATCTTTAACTTCATCATATGCGGACGACTCGTGAGGATCGATTGTGAAGAAGTGTTGACCAAGGCGTCAATAAGAGAGGAGATTCGGGCTAACGAATGTGAAGTGGGAGCAAAAGACGCTTTGAAAAGGTTCTCGTAATCTTGAGTGACATGTTAAAGTGATAATAACAGGATCTCTACAAAGCTCTCCATCAATAATAAGGGAAGAAATGGAGTTCCGACATCTACGAATCTTAGCGGCACGTTGAAAAAAGTAGTATGCGGTCCCCATCTTTAAGCCAAGAAATACGGCTTCTTTGACGTAACATCTCGTATTCCTTGCTCAAAACCTCGGCTAACATCGCATTAGACTCTCTTCTTGACAAAAAAGCTCCTCCGAATAGCCCTCAAATGCAATGGTATCTTGAATCGAGGTAATGGAGGAGAGAATGGACTCTTTTCTTTGAAAGACATTACCAAAAACATCAGTATTCCATTCCTTAAGGCGAGCTTTGAGACGTTTAAGCTTGCCCAGAATCCTACCCCAAGGAGAATTGGAGGATGTCGGCAAAACCCAAGAATCGTGAATCACTGTATAAAGCCTGTCATCAAGAGTCCACATGTTCTCAAACCTTAGGAAAGGTGCCGGGAGGCGGACAAAGAAGTGTCTTACAAGTGATGGAAATAGGATGATGGTCCGACATAGTGCGAGGCAACACGTGGCAATGAACCATTTCCCATAATCCCAAGAATCCCTCTCGTCATAAGACCCGATCAATCACGAGATTCCACGTGATTACCCGTGTGCATACGACCCTTCCAAGTAAATTTATGACCGGACGAAGGGATATCAATCAACTGGCCATCCTCAATAAAGCTCAAAAATTCCTGACAGGAATTCGCATTAGGAGCATGCAAACTACGACGTTCACGAGCACCCAACACCGCATTGAAATCCCCACGACCAGATAATTAGAGCTCGATGAGCCAACAAATCCCGCCAAAGATCACGACGCCGAACATAAGAAGCATGCCCATGCACAAAACCAATACGGATATTACCTACCGACAAACTCGCTTCAACCAAAACAAGTTGATCGGACATATGTAACAAAGGCGAAATAAAACGAGTAGAAACAAGAATCCATATATTAGAATGCATGCCAGGTCGTTGATTAACGCGAAAATAGAAAATCCCATGCTCGACCAGAAAGATGAATGAATAGGCGAGATATCCGTTTTAGGTTCCACGGAATAAAGCCAATCTGGCTTGATAAGAGAAGCAATCTTGTGACGAGCATAGCGCCGAGAGATCATTCAAATCCTCGAGCGTTCGGTGAAGAATATTCATTGATTGTCGATCGGCTCCCCATGCGAGCGATTGATTATCCCGGATTCTCCTCAATCTCATCCGCCCATGATCTAGAGGCTACCATATTCATAGAATTATGATATTCGACTCCCAACAGGAACTCTAATGGCCGGCTAGAAGGACCCTCCTTTCGGACAACGAGAGTTTTTGTCGAATTTCCCGGTTTTTTATCCGCTAAGGTATCCACGGGAAGAATTATCCGAGTGTGCAGCGAGGAAAATGGTATCGAGAGATTGACATCCTTGTAACACCGTAAGATCAATATTCCCGATAGTGTTCCCAACGTCCCGATTGAGGACTCATTTGCTTCATTACCATATGACTATCATTCCTATTAGCCATAAAAGACTCGACATGGGGGCATGGGAATCATCAACCATATCCTCGAGTCGACCCCACCTCAATCTCCAAAATAGGATTGTCAATATGTGCAACCGTTTAGCGGCATCCCATGCATGTCGTCAATTTCACTATTATCTCCAATCATCCCAAAAAGCGAAAAAGCATTAAAAGTAGCGGTGTTAGAAGGGTTACCTCGGAAGGAGATTTAGGTGCATTACTCTGTCAGAGGTTCCACCTCGAAACCCGCATGTTCAAATGTTTCCCATCAACCAAATCATTTGTCGTGTTCACCATATTTCCACGATGATTAAGCTTCCTGGGAAAGGCTACGACCACGTCTGGAGCATTAGAAGCGAAAGTCTTTACGCAAAAGCGGAAATAGAATGTCCAACTATTTCACAATGCCGACAAAACTCTGGTAACCGTTCATAATTGAAGAAAACAAAACCCGAGTGTCCAGTACGTTCAATCATCATTTTTTCGGGCAAACTATGCGATAAATCCACATCCACAAGAACCCTAGCATAATGACCCATCATGCCATGCAAAGTGTTATTATCAATCTTGATTGGCGTTCCAATGGCCCGAGCAATACCCAAAAGAATTTCCGGATGCCAATATTCGTAGCTTAAACCAAATATACGTACCCAAATCTGTGCAATAGAACCCTTGACATTATCTGGGTCAAAATCAGAGTCCATGATCAAGCCGGAATAAACCCTAGATAATGACCAAATTTTTTTACGCCAAACCACATCACGATCAAACAAATTATTAAAATGCAAATTAAAATAGCCCTTGCCAAGAGAAATAATCCGAAAATTTGAAGACAAACCCCATAAATCCTTCAATTTAGCATGAAGTTGGGCAGTAGAAAATGGTTTATCACCTTTGTTGTATAAAGTCTTACCAATAAGAGATTGTTCACAAATTTTACGACGGGATTCATAAATCTCATCAGAAATTTTAAGGGAAAGCAGATTACCCTTTCTAACTGGAAGGAGAGAACCACCATGAACGTCTAGCGAAGGAGCAACTACCACAGATTTCATGAGGATTTGTCGGAAGGGAGTAGGTTCGGACTGGACAACAGCGGTGTTTGAAGAAGTTGCTTGGGTATTTGCTGGAGGTGCAGACGGCAAGGAGCAGGTCGCCGGAGACGACGACGGAAACGCGATTGGGCCATGTATATTGGGAGGCGATATCTCAGGGAAGAGGAGAAAATCCATAGGGGAAGCTGTTATTCCAGCCGGAGGCCGGAAAATGTTCATGTAATCATCTTGACCGAAATTACAGGTTGAGTGGGTGCGACCTGGACTGCAGTCGATAAAGAGCGGTGAATGTGACCGGAGAAACCAGAAATTCCGGCGAATGGAGGCGGTGGAGCTGCTTCAGCGGCGTTCGACACTGAGCGGTGTCGTTTCAGTCCCCATCTTGATTAATTTGAAATTTTCTGGACTAGGGTTTCGAAGGTTGGGGCTTTTTGCTTTTGAGTGAAATTTCTTAGGATTTCGAAAGTTGGGGTTTCGAAAGCTGGGCCTTTTCACCTTGAGTGGCTATGAAGGCTGGAGATGTCGAGCGATGAACGGTGGTGGGATTTCCGCCTACGGTGGTTGCGAGTTTTTGGATTTTCCTTTTGTGCAAATACCTGAATTTGCTAATTTGCTTAAACTTTAGCGTCAACTTATATGAATGAAATGGGAATCTTTTGAAGAAGACAAAAGTTTGGTGGGTTGAGTTAAATGTGAATTTGTCTGTACTACTTTATGGGCTGCTGAAAAAACGTGAATTTTTCTGAGGAGTGGCGAACAGGAAGGTGAATACGGCCTTTATCTACTTAATCAATGCCTATATACACGGATATATGTATAGTGAGAGAAACAAAAGAAGAAGAAGACGACAAAAAGAAGTGGGGTTTTATTCTCCATATGCAGTGACCTAAAAGACAGCCTAATTTAAAGGTGGTTAGCATATTTCTTACTTGTTTCATTGAATAAATCTGCCCTTTCTGTAAATAAAAGTGGCTTGTATTCAATGATAGTTTTGATGATGTGAAGATTGGAGTTCAGATATTGAAGGGACAAATCTTTCAAGAACTTAAAGTGGGTAAGCTTTGTTCTCATTCAGTTTCTTGAATTTTCTTTAAAAAATCTCTTTTTTTGCTTTTTATTTTCCAAAAAGAATTATGGGTTATTTGATTTGCTATAAAATAGTTGATGGGCTTTCTTGATTTTTCTGAAAGAAATATGAATTCGTACTTGTTGCTAAAATTTGGTCATTTAGATTTGTGTATTTTGCTCAGAGGTGGTGATTTAATATGCATATTATGTCTGGGATGCCCCTTTTTTATGTAGAAAATGGTGCAGCTAATAAAAGATTGTAACTTTGATTTTTTTTTCTTTTTCTGGTCCTTCATTATATAGATAGCTTGCTTTATGGCTTTGTTGCTCTTTGTTTGAGCTGGATCTGTTAATTTGCATTTAAAGGTATTTATGTGTAGGATTCATGCAAATTCTTGTTGCATAAACTAATGATTTTTGGAATTTAGAGCTCTGATTTACTTGTTGAATTTATAAGGGGTATTTTTTAAATAAGTTTGAAAGACTTGGTTGGAGACGATGAGATAAACATAAATTTGAAAGAAATTGAAAGATATCGGGTTGAACTCCGGTCAAGTGATACCACTTGAGCTACAAGCTTCTATTTCGTGATAATTTATAAGTTGTAATTAGAGAGTGACTAGTTCAATTACTTCTTAATCTATGCAAATAATTAATCAACTATTTAATTGAACCCTAAAACTATAGGTAACACTTGTTTGTAGGTAGCTTGTGACTTAGAGGTTGTTTCGTCGAGCTTATTTAAAACATCTTATAAGCTTTCTAATCTTATAAGATGTTTTTTGGAGCTTATATGATGTTACATCTTACTTTGAAAATAAGTTTGTTGAAGTGTTTGAATAAAATAAGAAGAGATAGAGCTTATAAGATATCGATGTTGCAATTTTCGTAATTAAAAGGATAATTAAGATCTTATTTTGAAAATAAGTTGGGTCTCCCACCTTTTTTTTTTTAAAAGGTCTCCCACCTTTTTTAAAAAACAACTTATAAGTTCCTATCTGATTTTTGGAGCTTATAAGACTTATTTTAAAAAAAAGTTACCAAACACTTTTAAAGAGCTTACTAAAATTGAAGGTGAGAGATTTGAGAATCGAGATGATCAATATTCGTCGATTTTTGTGACTATCTAAGGAAATTTATTTAGTTTCTCTTGCGAACACATCTAAATTTATGTGCAATATATTTCCTAACTTGTTTTCTAAAAGCTGAGATAAATAAATTTGAGCATCAAATTTTAGAAAATCTAATGCTATCTCTTATCAATCTTTTACCGCATCAGTTGTAAATCTTTGACATTTGGGACTTACGACAAGCAGGAAATGGGAACTTTGGCACTCGAAACAGAAATCATATGTTCACTCGATTATGTACCGTTGGGGCTTAAGGACCCAAACAAGGACTACCTAGGAAAGCCCCGTGTTTTGTCACTTCTTTCGACACTATTAGAGAGATCAGTTCGAAAAAATGAAAGAATGCTGGAGAATTCACAAACGAAAGACGTTACCACCGTATTCCATGGTTTAAGAGCGCCTTCTCTTAGCATTCAACAATACATCGATCGGATTTTCAAGTATTCGTGCTGCAGCCCTTCCTGTTTTATTATTGCACATGTATATTTGGACAGATTTATTCAGCGGACGAACTTGTGCTTGACTTCGCTCAACATTCATCGCCTTCTTATCACGAGCGTCATGGTGGCAGCAAAATTTATAGATGATGCGTAAGTTCGTTGTACTCTAAATCATCTACTTGTTTCGTTTCGGCTTAATATTTAGGGTTAATTATACTTTTTCCCTCCAAACTATGAAAATACCTATTTTGTCCCCTGAACTACATGATTTGTTGCATGTTAACCCTTAAACCAACCAAAAGTTGACAGGTGTCAAATGTAAACCCATGGTATGTCAAAGTCTGAGAGGTTTAAGTGTAAAATGCTTAAAGTTAGGCATGCAAAAGAGAGATTTGCGAAATTTAGTAGGCAAAGTGCAAAATTCGGGATAGTTTGGAGGGTAAAAATGCAATTATCCACAATATTTATGCCTGAGAATTTCTTTTGGGTATATACCTGTTTAGTTAATTATTGCAAGGGTTAACTACAAACAACACCCTTACGTTCAATCTAATTATAAAAAAACTCAACTATCTTTCGAAATTACAAATATTTCTTTGATATTTGTTTCCATTTTATAAATTATACCTGAAGAGGGTGGTATTTGTTAAGTAAATACAAACCTCAAGGAGTTTTTGTGATACCTTAAGGGGGTATTTGTAATTTTAAATGATAACTAATTAGACTAAATCTTGGGGGTAACTTTTCTAATTTACTTTTATTTCAAATAAAAGTTACTAGATAACAGCTTGGAAGTTGACTCATGTCCTAGTACTAACACAAGTTTTTGAAAATTAAAATGGCTCTATTATTTCGTGTAAATTATGCGAAACCCCCTTTATTTCCTCTTGCCAAATTGTAATATAATGCAAAATGTCTTTCAGATTCTTTAACAATGCATATTACGCTAGAGTGGGAGGCGTCACAACCGCAGAATTGAGCAGGTTAGAGACGAAGTTTTTATTTGGCGTGGATTTCCGACTTCATGTTAATGTACAGACATTTAGAAAGTATTGTTCGGTTTTGAAAAGGGAAGCAGCAAGTGGATTCATCGAACGTTCTATTCAGGTGTGTGGAATGGAAGAGAGCTGCACAAACAAAGATGATTCCGTTTGTCCTCAGTCGATCTCTAGATGACGATTGTGTTGGCGCTATTATTGTTGTGCAATCGGCAACATCAAGAAAGAAAAATGGATATGAGCACACTGAGGATTTGTCGTCCCCGTCCCTGTTCGTGTATCGTATTATTAGGACATAGGTTGTTCCAGGTTTTCCTGAGTTGTCTTTGGAGATGTTTTTTCTGTCTCTGTTTTTTTGGTGCTGTTTGATAGAAATTTTTGGAATAGGATGATTGTCCTTATTATTTCATTCATACTATTACACTTGTATTTGGTAGATTTGCCAATATTCGTCCTTTGTCATTGTTAATTTGTTGTGTATTATTAATTTATTATAAGGGAGAATTACAAAAGCGCCCCCCCGGGAGGTTTGGCCTAATTACCAAAAAAACTCAATACATATTTCAAAATTACGAAAAGCCCGTAATGTTTGATTATGCTTTAATTAAAGCATAACTGCAATATTTTTGAAATATTAGGAGTATTTTTTAAATGTTTTCTGCACGTGGAGGAGAATGTAAGCGAGATCAAACCTCAAGCTCTTTTTTGCAATTTTTAAAATTTCTGGGTTTTTTTTTTTTGTAATTAGCTCAAACATCAGAAGATAGTTATGAAAATGTTCTTGGCATTAATGGGATGTTTTCAATATGCCATCGAAGTTAAAGGAACGAACTTCGAATATACTCATGAGTTCTATCCATCTCAAAGTGAAGTTTTACTTGAAGAACTCAAGGAAACCAGCTATTTTTCAGAAATTTGCAGAATTCATCTTAATGACGAGTTCTGATCCAATAGGGAGGACAAGTAAGCTTGGAGAAAAATGTGGGTGGGTCCAGCAATCTCGCTCTCCCCAGCTTCAACAGCTATTCCAATTGTAAACTCGCGGGAATTGCAGCTTGGGTCGTCGACGAATTCGATTCCGATGAATTCAGAGAAGAAGCAAAGGATAGATGATGTAAATTATATTTATTTTTTGAGTGGTGACTGATGATGTATTTTGAGACAGTATTTTTGAGAGATCATCACAAGACCAATCAGCTAGAAATAAGTTAGGTCAGCCCAACTACGAGTTGGGTCAGAATTTTCTTTGGTTTGATTATTCAGGCATTTGGACATATTTTCAAATGTTTGTCCAACAATCAGAAAATACTTGCATGGCCTTATTTTCGGCTGAAAAAAAAAAAAAAAATAGTTATCCCTTATTATAAATATAACATTTTTTTATAGTTTTTTTTTATTGAAAGAAACTGTTAATATTTTCAAATATCAATCATAATCTAATTAGAATCTAATAGTAGGAGGTAGCGCTTTAGATTTTTGATGACTATTATCACTTCTACAATTTATTCACCCAATACTCTCTTATAACTAATTCAATTTTAGCTTCTATTTGCAAATGCTGTCAATTTTTAATACGCAACTACTTTTAGCTTCTGGTACGAAAAATCGCTTCTTCTAGAATTCTCAATTGTCCAATAGCACATGGGCAAAGGGTAGTAGAACTATAAAAGGCATAAACAACATTCTGGTGATCATAAAATGTACAAGCAAACAAAGCACAAAGTGCCTCTCATCCTTCACCCCTTTACAAATTGGCCTAATATCAACTGCCAAAAATTCAGATATCAGGATGCATATAACCTGCATTCTGATTCGATTTCATGCTCGGCCTGCTGCATAATCATATCACCATATCGAACATTTCATGCCAAGACCATTACATGTTAGAATAAGGCTCT
Organism: Rehmannia glutinosa; assembly: GCA_016081115.2. Taxonomy (NCBI): domain Eukaryota; kingdom Viridiplantae; phylum Streptophyta; class Magnoliopsida; order Lamiales; family Orobanchaceae; genus Rehmannia; species Rehmannia glutinosa. Next base: position 161,954 of record JABTTQ020001120.1, on the reverse strand, counting down.
TGTAACGATTGAGATAATCCTGCATTCCACAAAGTAACGATCCCAACGAACCACATAAATTTAAGTGGATTAATAATCAATGGTTGCTGGAGAGTTCAAAAACAAAGAATTATGGCTCACCATGATGTTGCTATCATATGAATAAAACATCCCTTTCTTGTCATATTCACACCGTTTTACAGGATCACTTAATACTGGTTCAACAAAATAGAGAAGTTATATGTAAGCTACTTTTAGAACATCCAGAAAGCTTTTGCTGCCAAATCACGAATAAAGAACTATCAAGAAAACCACATACAACAACAACGACAAAAAACCACGCCTTATCCCACTATGTAGGGTCGGTTATATAGACATGACAACTTGCCTATATGTTGTCGGTCCCAAGCCCGGATAAAGGAGGAGGGTTGTGTTAGGTTGACAACTAGTGTAATTTTCTTGTCATTCCCTTATGGTATGGATCAAGAAAACCACATAATCAAAAAAAAAAAAAAAAACAAGGCATCCAATTTTAGCTGCCTCAAACCTAGCACATTCACAATATACACCAAAACAAATCATTTTTTTGCGCTATTACACGATTGTGATTTTTTCATCTTGTTGAGTCAAGTGTTTGGTTCACATTATGCAAGTTTATAAGTTCTTGTTCTTGAGAACTTCTGTACCACAAGGTTCACATTCAAGATCCCGAGCAGTTGAGACATCTTCGCCCCAGACACAACTAAACTTTCGTATCACAAGCTCAAAGATTTAAACTTTCCTTTACAACTAGACATTGTTTCCTCCACAATTACAATGTAACTCAATATTAACTCTTCTAGCTGACTATACCACTAAAAAGTTACTGATGTTTCCGCTATATATGTTGCCCCATCTTATCAACTCTGCCACAAATTAGAATTTCAAATAGGTATCTATTTAGGTTAAATTAGTTATCTTGAGACTTCCCCTGTAAGACATGTTTCTTCATGGCAATCTCTGAAACAAGCACTTAGCAGCTCTTTGGAAGCAATGCTAGAGCATCTTGCAACTATAACACACTAATTCACAACAAATATGAAGCATATTGAGCCAGGAAAATTGGGGAAAAGATACTCCTATTGAAGCATCTACGAGTTTCAACATCCAGAATAATTGATGCAGAAGAAGAGGGACGTGTTTTGGGAGAGTTTGAATAGCCTGAAGCCCAAACAATAGTAATAAGTCAGTAGAACTTAAAACAAACTGAACATTCTGTAACTTTAAACTCGGAGTTACGATGATCCACATACTTAAGCCCAATTAGATGTAATTTTGTCGGTAAAACTTAAAGGAGCCATAACTCTTTGATCTAAGAAGAGTTATGAGACTATCTACATATGTATGCGGTCGTTTTTTCATGACAAAGCTAACGCTCGCAGCTATCACCGTCAGATGCAGCATTTCATCACGATATTCCATCATTTGACACCTCATCTAGACATTTTCTCATTTCACAAATTTTCGTATGTATATATATATATATATATATTATATATATATATATATATATATAGTTTTTCACAGAGTTGTGTTTAGGGCCCGACATTTTACAGCAAACTTTGTTATATGCTGAGTGCTTTTGGGCCAAGTTGCTTAGTTTTCTCAATTAATATGAAAAAACATAAGCTTTGGGCATGTTGATCTAGATTAGGATTGTACCAATCCAATTAATGCTGAACTACAATTTTTCTATTTTCCTTTTTTTGTTTTTTGCATACTTTGAGTTCTCAGAATATCATCTTTCGAAGATTGAAACGCACTCCATAAAAAATACTTAAGACTTAAACCCGTGTAAGCTTACAGGAACCAAATTGGATGAATACCAGCAAAAAAGAAGTAAATTATTCAATCAAATGAACAATATTTAATTTTTCGCAATTGAGAAAAGACCATTACCCTGATAAGCTTCGTTGATTTCTTGAAATTTTGAAGTGGCGGTGTCCTCATCCTTCTGTTTATCAGGATGCCATTTCTGAAAGAAAAGAACCAAGGAACACAAACAATGAATATAAGAATAAGAACAAATACAAAACCAAAAATAAATATAACCTCGCTAAAAAAACTGAAACAACAAGCATAGGGTAATTCATGTACCAAAGCAAGACGGATATAATTGGAACGAATAACTTCCTCCGAGGCATCGTAATCCACTTCTAATATTTTATAATAATCCTACACGCCAAAACAGCAAACAAAAATTATTACCCACAAAAAAGGGCAACAAAAATATGTCATTTTTAATCTCTAGACTTAGCGAAGCAAAAACTTTTAGGGAAATAAAAAGAAATTATACCTTAGGCTTGGAGAGAACGGAGAAGAAATCGAAGTTGACATCAGAATCCTCATCTGATTCTTCTTCTTCCTCTTGCGGCTGTTGGAAATCGTACCACTCATCCCACATCATTTTTCCAAGAGAAAAATGTGCTTTTTCTATTTTCTACACTCTTGTGGCGGCTCAAAAAGTAGTGAAATTTTGAAATTCTGAGCTAAATCCTGCTGTTATTGGATAAGGCATATGGAGAGCTGGAGCAGAAAGAAAATGAAGAAAATGGAGAAACTGGGGAAGGGGAAAAGGAGAGAGGAAAATGGATTCAAGGTACAATTGTTTTTTCTGCTATTTGATTGATATTTATATATAGCGTCAACACGAAGCGTTACTATTTTCCGCATAAATTAGGTGTTATAAAAGTTTTTTTTTTTTTACTTTGTTTGAGACTTCGATTTTTTTAGTACAACCGGATTTTTTTTTGATAATCAAAATTTATTCTCGTCCTACGCGACTAGTCCATCGAAAATAGTTCCCCCGAATTCCTAATATCTTTAACTCGGGAGCGTGGCCAACCGCGCTATTTACCCCTTAAATTTAACTATTTTTTCCCTTACGCAAAACATATAATTTTTCTTTAAAAAAATTCCACTAAAAATAACGGATAAAAAAATTTGGGGTTGTGCAGCGACCGAGATGGCCCCTAGATCCGCTCATGCCTCAACTATAACGCACAAGGATATTAGAAGAGGAAACACACACTTTTATGGGATTGAAATTGGATCAATCGTGGAAACACATGCCTTCATGCTCTTATAGGACGAGCTTCGACCACTAGAACACAAGATAATAAAGAAAGGCATTTTAATTAATTTATAAGAGTGGAATAAATTTTAATTGTTTATATAAATTTTTATTTTATTTTTACTAATTAAGCTAGAATTCTGACGGGAACTTCAGATTTATAAAACAAAAAAAAATATCTAACTTAGTTTATTATTTTCAGAAAATAACAAAAAACAATGAATCTCACATGGTGTATTAAAAAAATTGAATTATATTTCAAATATCATGGACCAAAGTAAATTCACACAATTCTACTAAAAAATGCTCATGAATCATGATACATCTCGAGCAAATTTGTGTGTCAATCGACAAATGTACAGAAATTCAACCATAAGCTGTTTAAACTTTAAACAAGCAACAAATATTACATACAACATGTTGACCATTTTCGAGCAGATGGATCTTCTATTCCACAAAGGTGTTTTATCTCCTATTTCCCCGGATGATTTTCACGTGTTCAGAAATTACCATATTAATCCGAGATAGGACATTCTTAAAGATATGAAATGTCCGTCTCCCTGCAAATACAATGGATGTACATCCCATATGAGGCACCATAGCTTCATAAGTGGCTAAATGCTGGCAAATTTTGATGATAAAATCCAAAGTATATATGTTCATGTTACTTTGGAGGCCTCTCTAGGGCTACCCAACCAAATTTCCCTTTCCGAAAATCTGACAATATACGAAACGCTGCTTGATGAGTGTCCCCGTTGAATAATCGAAGAGCAAGCTTCTGAACAAAACTGCAATTTTTCAAGAAATATGCAAGTGTCAAATTTTGAAAATTACGGACTAAATAGAAATGAAGGAAACAAGATGTTACAGCAATTGCATGAAAAGCTTTAGAACTAGGGTATATCGAGTGATTTCTGCAGAAATTGCAGAAAATAATTCAGAAACATTTGGACATTGATCATTAATTTGACCAGACTTCATACCAAAGATGAATACAATTAGCACCAAAGAGTACACAAACTTACATTTTACCAACCCGTCCATCGGTGTCAATCTTGTAGCGGGCTTGAAGAGCTTTATTACCTGTTTCAAACAACAAATGAGATTGACAACACAGATCAAATACTTTTATATGTTTTTTTTTTCTGTCAGAAGTTGTGTAATTGCCTCTAGTTCCTGTTCAGAAGAATAGCAATAGCAATATACTTGAAAATAAATACACAACGTACCCACTGCTGGAAGCCGAGCCAAAATCTGCACAAGAATGGCTGCAACTTCAGAAAAATCGTAAGATCTCTCTCCAATGTCATCGCATATGGCAAGTTTAACAGCAGCTGACTGATCGTTGATCCTCATTGGAATTATGCCAGGAGAATCCAGCAATTCTAAGTCTTTACCGAAACGAACCCACCTTTTATAAGCATAAAGCAATATTAGAATTTACCAAAAAAAGGTATATTTTGCCTGCAATTATATCTAACTAATTTAGTTTATGGGGATAAACTTCGATCAATTTAAAACTTTTAGTAACTTGTAATGTGATCATAGCAACCCTTTTTTACATAATAACGAATCGCAATGAAGCCATATGCCAAAATTACCATCAATACCAGAGTAGAATTCTGACCTTTCAAATGAACATAGCCCTCTTTGTCAATTTAAGATCATTCTGGTTTATATATAATATCTATCATCATTCCCATTATAATGAGTATTCAATATAGCCTAATCCTGAGATTTACCATCAGTGCCAGAACAGAATTCTGAAACTTCACAGTAGTATAGACATGTTTTGGTGTATTTTATACATTTGACAATAGCAAGGATAGAACATACTTTAGCTCTCTCGTAACACCTGGTCTGGGAGCTGCAGGACACATCCGACGCTTAAGCAACCGGTTTATCAGAGATGATTTACCAACATTGGGATAGCCGACTATTCCAGCACGAACCTGTAAAAAGATGCATGAACCCCTCATACAGGTAACTGATTAGGCATATACATGGACAGGTGAGCTTGACCATGTAGTTTAAGAAGAAAAACATAGCATTTTGATTCCTTAGTTTTAAGTCTTCTTTTAAGTGAATGTAAGTCACAAGTACAAGAATCTTCTATTTTTTTAAAAAAAAAAAAAGAAAAGAAAAAAGGTGAAAGATGATTGTTCACTTGAGAACATCTACCAATTGCACGAAATAATGGTTGACCCCAGCCAGTCTTCTAACAAGAACCGGTATGAACTTAAATCATCTATTTCACAAAGGACAGATATGCACAAGAACTGCATTAAGGATTGTCACTGACAGGTTATCTATAGTTACAATGAGGAAAAACAATTTCAAGAGACACCAAATAAAAATTGGTCAAAGATTATGAACAACTAAAGTGAGCTTCAAAGTGTCATAATAGAATTCACTCGGCAAGTACAACAAAATAAAAGCAATCACAAGAAACTCACAGGACGAGGAAGTAGTCCTTTGGATTTCCGCTTGATGTTTACGCCACCTGCCAATTCCTTTGCTAACCTACTTAGCTTCAAGGTGCCCTGAAGTTCCCAAATAATAGTTGTATTAACAAATACTATATTGTTGTAGTGATGTAGCTGAAAAGTTTATGGAGGTATCTTAAATACCATTCCAAGCTGTCCGTTTGAGAAAACCACTTTTGTCCCCTGCCTAGCATAGTAACTAGCCCAAGCATTTCGGTCAGCTGTAGATATCATGTCTTCACGATTCAAAACTATAATCCTCTTCCTATTTCCCAGCCATGAATCCATCTATTCAAACAAAGTATAACAAAAATTAATTCCAAGCCATTGTAATATATGTAAGACGCAACATGGCCAGAAATTCAGTCTCCATAGTCTTGCATGATTAAGAGCAAAAATTTATAGAATCTAGGCTTTCAAGTACTTTAATTCCATAATATAGAACACACGAGAACATCTTGCTTTTACCAATAGCACAATCAAGTATATAATTTTCAAATGATTCTGGGGCCATACATAAATTCATATAGTTTTGGCAAGATTAAAACGTCTTCATAATGCTAAAAAGTCAATTGATACAAAAGATTATAGTATTTGCTCATGCAACAATTTGGTGTACCCAAGCACTTTCACCCTTTTCTTCATTCCTTCATGTCCTAAACATTTCCTGGACTGCCACCCAATTCATTGCAAAAACAAAGGTGAAATGAACACATAAACTGGAGAAATAGGTATAAGGTTTCTTCAAACAGGTTCTTCGTCCAGGTTAAAATACAAATTAGTAGCAAAGATATCAACTAGAAGCTCATAACATATCATACATTAATAGTTTATATTTCAAGACATAATAAACCAAAAAGAATTTAACCTGTGGATGGCTAGTGGATATTGGTATCCTAGCATCTCGAACTTCTACCACTACATCCATCAATTTTAGCTGGTCCTTGAGTTCCTTTTCAGTTTTTGCTATGTGACCAGGATACCACTATAAATTGCCACCGCAGTCAGAGTACAAAAGCAAATGTCAGATTCAACAGAAGATAGTAAAATCAATTCACCATTGCACAAGATGGGCAGTGAAGTCCACACCTTATTCCTACCTGAACCGGACGTAATGATTTTGTCCAGTGATGAAGATCAGCTTCTAATTCTATCCAATCAAATTCTTCAGGGTCAATATCCAAAGGGCTGCTGAGTTTCGAGCTCTCCATTCCATTCCATCCGAAATTCTTTCCACCAACAATCTGCAAGGTTTATTGCTGTGAAGAAATTCACCTCAACACAGAAGAAAGACTGCATATAAAAGTGAGGTAATAAAACTGAATTTACAATAGCAAACACACATTATTCACTGAGCATTCACTTTGTTAAATTTTATTGTATCATACTTATGCTTTATCGAGCACCTATTGAGAGTTTATAGTAGAAGAAATTATTTGAATCTCTCCATAATGGCATATCTTAGTATAGAAAATCGTAGCTAAAAAATTACATTCGTTAAATAAACGGAAACAGAGAATAAAAAAGAACAATCCAACTTTAAGTAGCCAATTTCAGTCGGAAAAACCAACCGCAGTAACACAGGAAATAGAAAAATACTTAAATCATTTCCAATCAACAACAGTTAAAAGAAACTTCAGGTAGTGCGCTAACTAATTCATAGAGACGCAGAACAAGGAGGAGTAACCAGAGAAGTATCTAATGACTCAAAATTAAATAACCAGATTGTCCAATGTCTTGCCTGGATGGTGGGCGAAGAGGTGGAAGGCTGTGCGGCGGAGAGAGTGGCAGACGGAGAACGTGTTCTTCTACGACAGTGGAGTGAGTTTCCGGCAAGTGTGACGGCTGGGCTGTTAAGCCAGACACCGGAGACCTGAGTTGCCATCGCCAATTCTCTCCGAAAGGGCAGGGCTGAGAAAGGATATGGCCATATGGGTTGTTTTTGCTATCTTCTTTGGTGCGCTGAAAAGTGAAAAGTGCGTTTTTGCAGCTTAATTCTTTCGAAAGAGTCGCGCTAACCGGGAGACCGCTTCTTTCATGGGCATAAACTTTGAAGAAATCTTCACGTCTTTGCTTCAGTTGTGTATATATGTAGTCGCTTTTACTCTTTTATTGTTTGTTTATTATTTTTAAGAAAAGAGATGTGGATCTAGAGCTACAATATTACATTGCGTGAGTACTTGAAATTTTTAATTTATAATTTGAAGGGATAATTATAAAACTTCCCATGAAATTTAGCCTAATTACAAAAAACTCTCAATATCTTTTAAAATTATAAACATCCTCTTAAGGTTTGTATTTATCTAACAAATAGTCAAATACCCCACTATTGAGTATTGAGTCATCCTGGGGATGCAATTTTGAAAGCTAAAAAAACAAATATTAGAGGGGGAATTTTTTAAGTACCCATTATGGATAGTGAGTATTTTTTTCTATCCATGACATAAAAAAACTTTTTTCTACCCAATTTGACAAAAATGTCTCTCCTTTAATTTGAAGATTTAGAATTTTGAAACCGATGCAATTAATGCTTTTATTGAAAATCGTGTAAACTTTCCCCCAAATACAAACACACCTATGTATAAAATCGTATACCCATATCGTGTCATATCGTGCCCATATCGTGCCAACCCCATGTACGTATACATAAAAAGGCACGATATATCGTGCCCTAATTTTAATCGAGGCGCGATATATCGTGTCCGATTTTAACTAAGTTATTTAAAATTGGGCACAAATATTGGGCACGATATCGTGCCTTATTTAAAATTGGGCACGATATCGTGCCTAATTTTTACTTGAGGCACGATATATATCGCCCATGTCGTGCACTATCATGCCATTGGAATTCGTGGTTAATTAATTGAGTTTTGTGTACGTTGGAATCAAGGTGTTGCTTTTCATGTTTTATTATGCCAAAAAGTGAACCATTTGTTGCTTTTCATGATATATACAAAGTCCAAGACTATTGTCTTGAAAATGAACCATGTCCGTACCATTTATTTAAGATATTGTCCCGAAAATGAACCATATCGTGCCAATTTATAACATATTATATTGTGGCATATTCATACATACATACATATATTATATATTATATGCTTTCTCAAAAAAAAAAAGTTATATATTATATGACACAAAGCACGTACAATATCGTGCCAATTTAAAATATATATTATATAATATTTTCATATATCGTACAATTGAATCATATCGTGTTATATTCATATATATACATATATACATATATTATATAACCATATCCCGCCAATTTAAAAACACAAAATTATTTTCAAAAAATGGTTTTTATGCTAAACGATTTTTTTGAAAAACTGTTTCTTTTTAAAAAAAAAAAAAAACTAAAACTTTTGTTAAAAATCAAAATAAAGAAAGTATATGAGAGAGAAATATGACCCCACCTACTTTTTGTTTTTGTATTCAAGTATAAAGGGTATTTGGGTAAAAACACCACAAAAGTGGGTAGAAAACTTAGGCCTTGTATGGTTATGTTTCCATGACCATTTCCGGTTTCTAGTGTTGGAAATAGAATTTTGAGAATTTATTGGTTTTCGTGTGAAAACCGGAATTATGTTTGGATGAGAGAATGAAAATGAGTTTTATATAGGTTTGAAAATGAGATTGTGTTTGGTTGAGTAGTTTTGAAATATTATTTTATGTATATAATAATTTGAAAAGTTGATAGTGGTTGAATATTTTAATTGTATATATAATATTATATGTGGAAGATTGTAGGTTGGTGGGTCCCATTAAATATATATAATTAAAAAATAGTAATATTTTAAGTAGATGTATTTGGTAATGGAGGGTCCCACATGTATAATTGGATGAAAAGGTGAAAGTGATTGATGAGTGATGTAGGGTATATTATAGGGTTGGAAATTGAAAATATAGGTTTGAGATGTTGTTTTATGTGAAAATGGGAAAATAAAAATGATGATTTCCATTGAAAAATTTAAAAACAAACACGATTCTATTTCTATGAATAGTTGGAAATTGGAAATTGGCGCCTTGAAACATAAACAAACAAGGCCTTAGTTTTTTATCTCACATATCATAAAAGTCTTTGTCTTATCCAAGTGGATATTTCCTACCATTTGCTCAATATTAGACGTGTACTTGAAATTTAAAAAATAACTCATTTTTTTTTGTAATTAAGATAAATAAAAAGAAATTTGTTTGACTTTCTATCCAAAAGCTTATTTTAAAAATGTTTTGATCCTAACACTTCAACTTCAATGTTTAGTTTCTTCAAAGCACTACCAACTTAGCTTTTGCTGCAATAAATAAAAAGTAAAAGTGTTTGCAAATACTCCATAAGTCACAGACTTTGAAACCATTTCGCAAATTGGCAGATGGCTTCAACAGTTTACATAGCTACAGCTAAATGAATGTATATCGGTACTAAACACAAATTTGAATAATCTTTTCTCTTCTTTTTTGGGGTCTGAAACACAAGAAAACACTAATCACACACATAACACATAGGGAAAACCCACAAATTAAACAGAAAAAGAGGTTGAGTTCTATCAAAACCACCACCATCAAATCAAACATAATAGAAGGAAGAATGTAACAAGCAGTCCAACAACCACCCAACAAAAATAATAATACTACTAATAATAAAACAATTACTATTCTGCAACATTTTTCCCTCTTCAACCAAGATTGAATCCAACATTTAGGCAGCAAAAAAAGTGTTAAGTTGTCCAAGATTAAGCTATCTGGGTAAGTAGTGCAACATTTTATGCCTTTTGCACTAAAGGGGCGAACGGAACAATAGGTGCTTCAAGACCACGACAACAAATGGGCTTCTGGCTACTTGTTTGACTACTCGAGTAACTAATTAATTTCTGTACATTCTCCGGGGTCACTTAGTTGGGTCAAGGATCAGTACCAAAACTGCTGTCAAAACAACCTATCGTCTTATTTCAGCATGGATAGGTCTGGTCAGCGCTCTTACAAAGTAATTTCGAATCTCTGGTAAAATACGTTGGATCAGCTGAGAATACCTGCATTTCATGCAACGAATTACCCACGAGGTCACCACACAAATAAAAAGGGGATAATTACAAAAAAATAAAAAATAAAAACAACCTTAGGTTTTGGTTATTTACAAAAAAAACGGAGATGTTTCAAAATTACAAAAAGCCCCCTCAGGTTTGCTTCTCCTGTCTTAAATTTAAGGGGTAACAATAATATAACCAACAAGTTTGAAATGTTTTTTATTTATGAAGGGGGAAATGTAAGACTGAGGCAAACCTCAAGGCGTTTTTTGCAATTTAAAAACCTCTGGATTTTTTTGTATTTAACCTCAACCTCAAGGGACTTTTTGTAATTATCCATAATTACAAAAACTATCTTTGAGTTCTGTCCTAATTACAAAAGAAAATACGAATACAGTTATCTTTCAAAATTACAAAAGCAAACCTCAAGGAAGTATTTGTAAAATAATTTTAAAAGATGATTTTTTTTGTAATTAAGCTAAAGATTAGTGTTAATTTTAGTGATTATCCCAATAAAAAGATCAGGAAACAGTAGCTGAGGATAAGGTCAAACATACCATGGCATGATACATAATTTGTCGAACTTTTCCAGGATGAATAGAATGCAAGCATGTCTCAAAGATAAAGCATTAAATGCCTCCGATAACTCAAACATGAGAGACACATTTTCCACTGATATGTCCTTTAGAAGACGAGATGAAATTATCAGAAACAAGAGAAAATTTGTTTACAAAGTAAAACTTCCATTTTTTTCTTATGTGTACCCACCTGTGCAATGGCATATTCACACAGACGCTTCAGACCCTCCAATAGATACTGATCGGCAGCTCTCAGAAGATCCTGTGCGATATCTAAGTTGACGTCAACAGATCCTGTGTAGATGTATCTGCAAACAAATATAACCCAGAGTTCACCATTTACCACGACAATGGGAACTGATTTATAATTTTGTGCGAGAGCAGAAATTGGAGATAAAAATTATGACATTCACCTCATCATCAACTCAAATACATCCCATCTGATATTAGGAATCTCTATGTCTTTAGCATCTCTCTCCTGCAACATTTCAGCAATTCTTTTAGAGTGTTAACAAAACCAACCAACCATATCCAATTTAATCAATCTGAGACCAAGCTCCATTAAATTCATGCCCCCCTAACTTTAACTCTCATGCATTTTCAGATAACAACTTTGTTTCAGTTAGAGGCTTAAGGACTAAGTTTTTGGGCATCAGTCACAAGCAGAAGTCATCCCCGATCAAAGCGAATTCTATATCACCCCACCTTTAGTTGCTAATTCAAACCACTGAAATAATTAAATAATATTTATAATACTCTAGCAGAAAATACTCATTTATCATTGAAAAACTCAGCCAACTTTCTATTTCCGTTTTTGTGCCCATTCACTTCATCGCCACCACCCCCACTCTGTATTTCTCTAGTCCGGCCAGTAGAATACTACACCAGCTGAGGTTAATAGCTAAAACTTAAAAAGTCAAGTTCACAGAAGATGCACTAGTGATTTCAAAGAACTGGTTGGCTCTACCTCTCTGATTCTCTTTAATATGTAATGGGAAAGAGCTTCCAGGAAACCAGAATCCAATAGCAAATTAATCAGAAAATGCAGAAACGAAAGAGGCAAGGGTGATTGAGTTGAAACTAAAATAGGTGATGATCATGTTGGTTGGCACTCAGTTTCGGACAATGCCATTTCAATGTATTTGTTGCATGGAATCATTATTAGGATTTCCCGAAGAGAGTTAAGCACTGGTGGTCATCCTTTCCTACCACACTTTGCTTACGGATTTAATGATTGAGTTTTCTCTAAAATAAAATGTCAATAACGTAATTAAAAGGTTCAGCCACACTGGTCAGCTAAAATCTACAGTTTGAGCCATGGTCCAGTGAGGTGACAGTTCAATTCACTAAGGCAAACTTATAAAAAGGATCCACAAGGAAGGAAACCATATGCAAGTCTATCTGTAGGATATATGCCTGAATTAGAAGTGTGGTATAGGCCTAAAAAAAATTCTTGGAATAACATAGAAGGTCTCTTATTCTATAATGGAGTGGGAGGGCATTAGGTATAATCCAAACACAACTAGAAAATAGCACATTTGTCCGCGATATGCTCACCCGATAACCACCATCAAACATAGCCCGAAATGCATCAGAAGAAGCAAGCAAACAAATTCGGTGTGCATAGAACCGTTTTCCTGATAATACAAAACAAAAATGATACATTGTTAAGAAATTAGCCAGGTGGGCATGCGCATAGAAAGCATTCAAAGAATCTTAGACAGATTTCCACCTTCAACTAAAAATGTCACATCAGATAATGTAGGATTATTTACATACTGCTCACCCAAATATACCTGCACCAGAATTGCGCATAGTTGGGGTCAACGAAAGTACTGCCACGTTAGATAGATATATATATATATATATATATATATATATATATATACATAAAAGAATAAAAAGGCATCGTTATATCGCATTAATCAAAGAGAGAATCAAGACATAAGTTTGCCACTAATACATAGCAATCACGAATTGTAGCTAACCAACATGGCCTAGCTATTTACAAGTACAAATATCATAATTGCAAATCAACAAACCTATGCTGCAAAAAAAAAAAAAACCAAAGAAAATGAAAATAAGCACTGACTCCTCTCGAAGTAGATGATGCCACTGCTGGATGCAACAAAGTATTTCAATTCATATCTGTAATATCCAACTGTATTACATTTCAATTCAATTAAAGACTGCATCGTCACCTGAGGTATAGGAGAAGGAGGAGCTGCATCAATGGGAGAAAGTGTGCTCACTTTATTAGCCAACCTGCATAAAGCCATAGAACTTTCCTTTTGGTGCTTTGAGTTAGTGGATTCCAGAAGTTCCAAAAGCAACAACAGTCCTGCAAGAACATGAGGTGTGTGAGGCAGAGAAGTTGTAGTCACAAGCACATCTGTTTACAATGCAGAAAGTCTCATTGCGGATCGATATGATACTGACTTCATAAACAAAATTGGTAAATAGCATACCATTTTTATCAATGAAAATGGTTCTTTGGTCATCGGGAGAACAAAGATGTGCAAGAGCCAGAGCCACACGTCTTTGAACATTTTTTTCTTCCACACGCATCATGTACAATAAGTGACTCAATACCTGCCCGGGGAAAATACTAACCAAGTTCAAGATCCATAAAAGATTCACTGGTACCTAACAACAAAGCACCAATAGCAGCTCAACAACTCACAATGTAAGTTTTGTGTTGATCTTCTCTCTGAATTACAAGCACAAGTTTTGAACTTTAATTATTCACATCCTAGCTATCTTTTTTTTCTTGAAACTCAATTCTGTTATTAAACTTTGTGCATAAATTAAAGCATTACACAAAGCAATATTACTTCATATTACAAACAAATAAAAGTAGCTTACCCGCCCATGAATCTTCTCTTCAAGTCTTTTTAATGTCTTGGCTACACAATCCCTAGTAGGCTGCAGATATGGAAAATGAGGAGATATATCACCCACTTGAATCAAGAGATTACATCATTTGATTAACCCAAATATGTATCTCTAACGGAAAATATGATCAGTCAGGTTTAAGATTGTACTTGGACAATAAATTCACCATCTTGAAGTTTCTGAACACCACCCACCCTAATAAAATCTGCAACATTATCCTACAGAGGATAGAATGCAGAAAGAAAGGAAAAGAAGAAGCATTAAGTTCAGGCAAGGTAATCCGCCAAATTCTAGGGATATAATAACCAAACAATTAGCTTAATACTCCAATTTTGCAAGACCTCATTATCTGCAAGCCCATAAAGAGCAAAAGCAGCATTATGTTGCAGAGATCCATTTTTTGATTCAAGAAGCTTCAGTAACGGCACTATTCCACCACTGTGGGCAATACCAGCTTGATTATGAGGATCCTGCCGCAGCATAAAAATAGTTCAAGTACCCAAAATTTTAGACAAACTAATAAAATAAAGAGGGTATCCTTAAGAATTGGAGGTGTGAAACTAATGGGACCAACACGAGAAAATGGAAAATGTTACCTGAGCTAACCTCCCTAGGGCAAAGGCTGACATTTCCCTTAATTGAGCATCTGGTGACTCGAGCATTTCTATGAGTGGAGGGACAGCACCTCTTTGAACAATGTGCACCTGCAGAAGCATCACACAAGCTCGTGAGTAACAGAAAAGTTTGTCCGAAAACGCATTTTTCTTATATAGTTAATTAGGATTCAGTTTTCAGGAACAATAGAATAACTATCATGGTCAACCTTACAGTCTGAATCTGTCGCAGCAAATTGCCCAAGAAGCAAAGCAGCTTCTCTTTGGCTCTCCGAACAGCAGGAGCTGTTATTCACAGATGTCAGAGTAACATTTCAGGAAGCAAAAGCAGTTAAAAACATTAATATATCAAGAACAAAAATTCCAAATGATAGATAAGAAATGAACAGGAGAATAGCATAATATGCAAGGAATAGAATGACTCAATATTTCAAAATCGAACCGGACCGACCGACAGTTCAAGTTGTTTAACGGCCAAAAGGTGGTTGCTGCAGTCCAATAGGGTACAAAAGAAAAACCAGATAATTTATAGAGCAAGCAGGGAAAAAGGAACCGCTCCAATGAGATATAATACCAAGATGGGAACAGAGAACTACAATAAATATCATGGAAAAAGACAAGGGATAATGACTGCCTGCACATGGCTTAGCTCAGAGATGATTTCATTAGCTATAACACCTTTCTTATTGGAAAATTGTTTGGTAGATGCAGGATGAATAGACCAGTAAAAATTATGATCTGGTAAAAACTATGCAAGATGTGGTGTCGTTGAAGGAGGCGCACGAACGGCAGCCACCACCAGGTCTATTTAATAAACTTCAGCGTTCTTTTTTGCCCAGAAAAATACTGTGTTTTCTAGTTCCTTTCATTCTTCAAATGTAAATTGTAAAGGTCAATAAACAAAGAACATAGACCCTTGTGGAAAAAAATTCAGCTGAGAATTCAGCATTTGTAAAATATAGTCAAATCATACCGAAGTAACCCAATGACAGGTTGCAAAGCACCAGCAGCGAGGACTTCCTTCTTAATGTTTGGAGATGAATGGACCAGATTACCAATAACACCAACCTAATAATTGCATCAGTAACAGTATGAGATTACACGAAATCTATGCCCAAATACATTGAGAAAAATCTCAATAAGTATGAAGATACTAATTAAGGGGGAAAAGAATAGTTGCTAACCGCTTCATAGTGTATGGCCGCATCCTCAGACCGCAGCATTAGTATTAGAGTAGGTAGAGCATTGCATTCCACAATCTGAAATTATTAAACAATTAAAAGACAGTAGAAAACAACAAAATACTTCATAGACTAGTGAAGTCAAAGAAACCTGATTTTTGTTCTCATCGTTTTTAAAGGCAAGGGTTCGAAGGGCTCCAGCTGCTGCTCTCTGCACCTTTGGGTCAGCAAATTCGAGCAATTCAACAAGAGGAGGGATACCACCCTCAATCCTGAAAGCATGGTCCAAGTATTAAAAGACAGTCAGAACATACATGTCGAATCACAAAGTACACAGAAAAACCAACCTAACATGGGTTTTAATGCTGCTATTCTCATGAGCAAGATTAGTGATTGCATCAGCTGCCCTCCTAATGACACCATTTACTGCACGAGAATTTGGATCATCACTATGCCTCTTTAACAGATCCACAAGATGGGGTAGAGCCCCCGCATCGACAATGAGCTGTTGATGCTCTGGCTGCCAAACACAGATGATAGGTAGACAAACTATTATTAGTGACATGTGTCAAGAAATCATAATTAAGCACCTAACAGTCACAAGATCTTTCTAATGGGTCATGCTTCCATAAAATATATCTAACCATTACATCATGATCAGAAAAACAACAATATTTCTTATTAATATCTGGCCAACTGTTACATAAATACTTTATGTATTTATTGTTTGCCATGAGCTATGCACTAAAGCCTGTTTTTTTCTATGCACATGGAAGTTTACATATTTAAATGATGAAGCAGGAAAGAAACATCAAATTCTGCAATCAAATTCTCCATGGTTCATCTATGCGCTCACAGACTGGATACCCTTCTCACTAAGATCTGCAGGACCATCCACCTAAGGTCTCAGGCAGCAGTGTTTATTGTATGAACTCACAGGGACGTTATAGCTTGCCGAAAAAGGAATGGAACTCAATTGGCTTAGTGGTGTTAAAATGTAACTCATTGGATTTAAAATAATTAATATCTTAGAAAAATACAAGTCCTTGAGCATTTCAATATCAGGCCAGGATTTTAAAAGTTTCCAGCAAATTCATAAAAGATTAGTGAACAAAAATTGAATATAATTACTTAAATTGCTTAATTAGGTATGAAAAAACCAAGTAAACATGAAGAACAATAACTCTTCAAGTAGGGCAGTTACTTTGATGGCTAGAAGTCCAAGAGTGAAGGCACTTCCTTTCTCCACTTCATGCTCATACATCCTTGGACCACTTTCCCCATCTCTCTCCGGCGGCGGAGCCTGTAGATGCTTTACCAGCACCGAACCGCCGCACAGTCCACTATCAAATTTACTATATCCTCTGCAACCACACATGTAAAATTCCGTTGCAGATCATGAACATAAACTCAAAATCCAGCACATGCACGAAATAGACATTTCCAGGCATACAGTATCAAATTGATTAAAAAGTTCAACAAGAACCAACAATTTTCTCCACTCAAAATATCCTCTGCAACCACACACGCAACAATCCACCACATATCAAAACCCTAAACCCAAATCCAGCACATGCACACTCAACAAAACCCGTACTCTGCATAAAATAACGAATTAACAAAAAGGAAAGAAAAAACAAGTATTTTCTTTCATTTTCTTTCACAATTTTCGTAGTACCGTTCTTGGCGAGTTCGGACAGGACGTGTATGGCGCGTTTGGCGGACGAACGATCTTGCTCGGCGGAGGAGAAAGCGGAATCTAGGATCTCGACTTGAGTGCGGATTTCGCACACTAGATCTTGCTGCGTTTCGGAAGGCGATTCACCGCCGATCCTCCCGCGATCTTCGCCGAACTCGTCGTCAAGTTTTCTCTTCAAGCTCCGCCGCGAATACGACGAAGTTTTCGCCGATTGCTCGCGGTGGCGCCGCCCGGAGCTCTGGTTCTGGTTGTCCATGGGAGAGGATATGATGGAGAGAGAGATTAAATGTAGTGTAGGAAAATGGTTGTGTGGGGAGATCCGGTGGAGTGCGTGTGGGGTATTTTAGGAATTAAAGTTTGATTTTTGCTGGAGCAAATCCACTTATATTCGAATAATTATTTAAACATTCTCTCCCGCGTTTCTCAGAATAAATAACTCAAAATAATAAATATCAAACAAAATAAACTTAAACACACACTAAAATGTATTATGTGAATCTTAAATATTTACGAAATTATAATAACCTTGGGACTGCCAATATTTATTAATTTAGCGATATATTAAATTAGCGAATTATTAATTTTGCTTATTGTCCCCAAATCGGGATCGATCAAAAGTATTATTTAAACGAGGTTATTAATTAATCGAGTATTAAATTATTGAGGTTATACTTTGTAATAGAATTAATGTTTGCGAAATTATTAAATTAGAAGTATGATTATATATCAAATAAGTTTCCCAATTATGAAACAATGGATTTATGAAACAATGGATTTAAGAAACAAAAAAAGTCCAATTAACTTAATTTGTGTTCCGTGTCATTTTATTATATTCGTTGAATAATAATAGTAAGCCTTAGGGTGTACTTGCTTGTATTTTTCATTTCATTCTATGCCATTTCCATGTTTTTCATTTATAAAAAAATATATTTGTGAGTTATGTGATTGTTTGTGGAAAAGATAAAATATATTTTTTTTTTTGCGAAAATCTCTTTTTTTCAAAATTAATTTAATTCTCACATTTCTCAATACCCAACAATACTATCTTTTTATCTCTATTTATTATATTCACATAAAAATTCGGTAATTTCTTTAATTTATTATTTTTCTCTTAATCGTGATAACAAATGTATGAGATTCATATTACCTATTTTTAATTTAATTTTTTATTTCTTATATAGTTTTCTTGCATTATATTTTAAACTATTATTTCAGCTAAAATTTCACAAACAACCATCTTTGACATATTATACATCACATCAATACAATAATTACTTTTTTCTACACATCCAACTTTCATTTTTAAAAACAATTTCATCACTATTCACTCGTAAAAATGAAAGTGGACTGGAAAAGAAAACACAAGCAATCACAATCTTATATTCCATGTTTAGTCGTATATTGCATTTCACGAGTTTGATTCATTAGCTTAACAAACTAAATTTAATTTTAAAAAATTGTTTGATTAGATTTGAAGGTGAGTTAAAGCTCAACTCGATTAGAAAAAAATATATATGGATGAAGAAATCAATACGACTCATATTCAAGTAAAACTCATAAAAATTCAATTTGATTAACAATCAAATTAAGATGAAACACAAGTTCTTAAACTAAAAAAAAAAATCAAAAAGTTTTATTAAAATTATACTTATAAATAATTTTTTAATGATTTTTTGATTTATTTAAATATTATAAAAATATTAAAATGAAGTTTTATTCGCCAAGTATTATACGGATAACAATAATACGAGTATTAAATATTTTATTTGAAAAATACGGAGTATTTAACGCCACTTCAAATCATGACGGAGACGGAAGTATTTTTCAATTATTCGTAATGCGTGCGGGTCTATATGGGTATGATACGCGAATTAACTAACAGAGGTTGCTTGTACTATGCAATTTAGCTTTTTTTAGTACAATGGGGGAATTTGGGAGGGGACACATGCACCCATATAGAATCGAACCCTGATCATTCATCCTTACAATACACGCCTCAACCACTGGGGACAAGGTTAATCCCTACTATGCAATTTAGCTTAAAATGTCCATGATTGCCTAATTTTGGGTATATTATTTACAGCGCCGCACCAAAAGTTTTGCCCGCTACAATATAACCCAACCCAATCAATTGGGCCTACATGTTTGGACCAATCCATACGATTTGTTTGTAAATGGATTTGGGCCCTAGGCTAATCAACCAATCTATCTGGGCTTGGGCTCTCTGAATCTCGAGCCCGACATAGAATAAGAAATGCCCTTCTGTGTTGCGGTAGACATATCTACCAAAGCAAATTCTGTAGCACATTTTTTTAAAAATACCAGCTTCTACATATATATAACTACGTATATAATATATCTGTAAAATATATAACTACACATTTATATGTCTATAGTTGAAAAATCGAACCAAACGACTCGATACTCGACTAGATATTAATCGTTAAAAGTTCGTTTATTTCGGTTTGTTAACATAATGAACCAAGCTTCAACACGTTTTCTAGTTCGATAAGATGTAAAGTTAGGCTTAAAACTCAACTCGATTAGTAAACAAAGAATATAATATATGTAAAAATATCAAACTACTCGAGCTCAATTCGTGTTTGGCTCGACTAAAGCTCGTTCGAGCTCGATTCGAACGAGCTTCAATCAAACCAAGCTAAAACATAATTTTCGGTTCTGCTCAACTCAACTCGTTTACACCCCTAATCTACGTCACATGTATTTATTTATAGCAATAAATGTACGTACAACTAAACAAACCGTATGTCATTAAAAAATTATATTAAATAATTCGAGCTTAGGGTCCAATCCAAATAATTTTGGATTCTTTATTTTAATTCAGTATTTGTTTTGCATTATATATTGGGATAATTACAAAAGTACCCTTGAGGTTTGACATAATTACAAAAAAAAAACACCTAACTTTCAAAATTACAAATAATACCCCTGAGGTTTCATTTTATCTAGCATTTAAACTCTTCACAAGCAAAATTCATTTTAAAATCCCTCTTTGTATTTATGAAAATATTGTAGTTTACCCCTTAGTTTTAACACTGAATCAAACCTCGGGGGTGGTTTTTATAATTTTAAAAGTTAGCTGATTTTTTTTGTAATTATGTCAAACCTTAGGGGTACTTTTTGTAATTATCCCATATATATATATGCTAAAATTTGTCCCCCAAGGAGCAGATTTCCCAACTTTTCTTCAAATGACTCAAAATCATGACCAATTAGATCGTATGTGTAAGATATTTATCAACATCCTACTATGATTCATTGTATTCTCCGTTATAAATACATGCAAAGTATGTAATATGCGTCTCTCGTGAATTATATACATTAGACGTGCATTGCATCTATGAATAAAAATACGAGACGAATAATAAAATTAGTCTATTGTTCCATTATATTAAAGTATTATCATGCACTCCCACTGCAATATTTATAAACTTATAGCCCACATTCAATACATAGTGCAAATCAGGGTTATAAAAAGCGCTTGACGCTAATCGGGCAGCTGGTTGGGCCTAACGTCTAGGCGTAGCCTGGGTGGGATTAGACCGGGCCTAATCGGAATAAAATTTGTAGACGGATAAGGGAAGTTTAGCGCCTAGACAGGGACTAATCGGGACTAGGCGGGAATTTTTAGAACAGTGGTGCAAATATTGAGCTCTTGCAATATGTGTGACATATTGTTTGTTAAATACACATTGAATAGTCAATTTGTATCCATAAATGTGTAGTGGAAATTGGGTAGTTTGGACAATTAAATGTCTTGAATATTATAGATCAATGTTTTTCGTTAATGACTTAATGTGGTCCGGTCAACTCAAGCATAAATGTTCACTAAAATTTTACTTACTAATATTCATGTTTGATGCGTTTTGTCAGTATTTACTATAGCATTTACTGATTTTGATATTAAATTGAAATTAAATATCATACCTAATTATAAGTCACAATCAGATTGCATCTGAAGAATCAAGTTATTTAAATTAACATCTTGGTTGTCTTTGACATTTGAAAAAAATAATAATAATAATAAAACTCATAATCTACATAATATTTGACAGAATCGATAATATGAGATCAAATTTCATAGATTAATTACATGCTATAATGCTGTATAAGGTGTTCTTGTTCGCCACATGCTAACAAAGCATTCGAGCCGGCAAAATTGGCCTGACCCGGACAGCCAACACATAGGACTGTGTTGTGCTTCATTTTAGTGGCCCAAAAAGGCATTGCTTGGTTTTAGGACTGTAAGTGAACAGAGCGTTCGCCAAACAGCTCGTGAATATGCTCGAATAACGTTCGTTTATATTCATTTATTTAGTTAAGTGAGCATAAACGAACACATTTTGAGGCTCGTGTAATAAACAAACAGAGAGCTTGAACAATTTTATATTCGTGAACAAGTTTATTTAGTGTTCGTTTATAAAGCTTCAAGAACAAGCTCATATAATATTTTTCTAGACTTGTTCGTGAACAAACTCGTTAAAGGCTCGACTAATAGCTTGATTATTTTTTTTTAAAAAACATTTTATTTTAATAATATTAAAAAGACTTAAAGCCCTTAAGATACATAATACTCCCTAAACCCTACCCTAATACGTAATACGTGATAGTTCTCATTAAATAAGCTTTGGCCCATATTTTTTCAACTATTTCTAATATAATTTGGCATACTTGCCAATTGTTTGGTTAGTTACTTAGTTAATGTGTGTTTATTTTTTGACAATAATTTATATGTATTTTCATCTACAAGTTTGAAAAAATATTTGTTTGTTTATGGTTCACGAAAACAAAAATTTTTGTTTATTTGTTGTTCGCGAACAAAGTTAATAATTGTTCACGAATATATTGAACAAGAACTCAAAACGAATATGTTCACGAAAACATTCAAGCATTAAAAAATTTATCAAGCCGAACACGAACAAATTTTTTTAAAATTGAATCAAACTCAAGCCAAGCTTGAACATGTATAAAATTAAATGAATATATGACAAACAAGTTAAAGCTCGCTCGCTCGGCTCGGCGTTTACACCCCTACTTGGCTTTACCACAAAATAATGGACAAATTTAGTGAACTAATTAATTAATTTTGTATAATTTTTTTGCTATAAATTACTGTTTATATATTTTAGGACAAAGGCTGATGTTTCTTCTTGCCAATAAAAATTTCAATTATATTTTTAAGGTTTTGTACACGTTTAGTAATATGATAGTACAATCATAAATAATTATAATGCCCTTGTGCAATATATTAACACTTATATTACACTGTTGACTAATAAATAACTGTACTCCAAACACTACCAGTCTACCACCTTTTTATTTTAAATAAATAGTAAAGCCGTGTTTTTATATTTGTAAACGATGTCAGTTTTAAAAATAAATAATTCTACATAGTAATTTATAAAGAATTAAACTATTTTCATTGCATATCTAGTCAAGTACTAGTATAGTACTGTCAATTCAAACTAAAAATCATTATATTGTGCTAGTACATTCGATGGACTCTAGTTGGGCCAATTGTAATATATTCCCCACAATATGATTCGTATAATTGATGGACATGTTTATGTTGTAGTTAGAGCTGTCAAATATTGGTTGTGTTCACCCGATTGGACCGGGCTAATGCAGGAAATCGGATCGGACCAAGTCAAGATTTAATCAGACTACTAATTTCTTGGCCCAACTCAGTCTGAACTCTATATTTATAACTAAATTGTATTCGACTAATCGGGTCAACTAGGGCTTCGAGTCGATCAGTCGACCCGACCAGTCCTTAAGCCTGAAAAAACGGGAATATTTGGCTCAAAACATCCGCCCAGCCCGGTAGGCTCGATTTTTTCAATGTATTTACATGGGCTAGGGTTGGGTTCTAGAAATAGCGGCTCAACCAATATTTAGCCCACTCGGTCCGATATTTGCTCTTGGCCCGATAGGTCGGCACCGGGCCAACCAGATCTGGCCATTTGACAACTCTAATAAATACAATCAGTCAAATTCTATCCTCGAGCCTACCCATATATGGCCGAACTGGAAACTGACAGCTCTAACTATAGTAGGTGGAAAATCTGAGATCAAAAAACAATTTGCCGCGAGAAAAATGAGCTATTTGATAATAAAAAAAAGAGTTATTTCTACTCGATGAAACTAAATTCCTTAAATAATGAATCACTTCATTTCCAAAAACCTCACCTCATCAACAAAAACATCCACAAAAAAGAAAAAATATATATTAATGAATCAAAATCAAAGTCTTGACAAGTAATAAAAACGCATGGGGTCACAAGATTCAGTAATTCCGGTGGGCGTATCTAAAAAAAAGCTGGCAATATTGAATAATACAGCTACCTGAGACATAAATAAACATAAATACAAATGGGACTGATAAGATTGACAAGATTTGGTATGTCGTAAATTTAATTTAACGGTAGAAAAAAAAAGTCAGTGACTCAATGAATTAATAAGGGTATGGAATGGACTGCTTAAATTCGTCGTTATTATGTGGGGAAGAAGTAGGCAGAGGATGAAATTGCTTTAGTCCAAGGGGACAAGATCTTATCATAATCTATCACTATATACTTAACATAAATATATGGGATAATTACAAAAACACCCCTGAGGTTTGGGTTAATTACAAAAAGCCTGCAGACATATTTCAAAATTACAAAAAAAAACCTTCAGGTTTCGTTTTGTATTAAATTGAATGGGGGTAATCGTAATATTTTTGCAAATGTTAGAGGTTATTTTGAAATGTTTTCAAAATCAAACAGAAAAATATAAGACCGAATCAAACCCTCAAGGAGTTTTTTTGTAATTTTTATGAACTCGATTTTCTTTTTTGTAATTAACCCAAAATATATAGTATTATATATATTTATTATTCCCTGTATATTATATGTACGAAATTTCGAGTAATTTTTTTAAGTACGAATTTCGGTAGTGAGGAGTTTGGTGGGAATCGAACATCAAACCTCTAGCTTGGACTCGAGCGTCCTTAACCACCTGACCACTATCCGATTCCCAAATTTCGAGCAATTTTGTTGTATGTGAAATAATTGCTTTAGGAGAAATTTCATACCATTTATTTGTATAATGACTATATTATTTAAAATAGATTGTGTGAGTTATTCATTTGGAATGGAGTAACTTCACAAAGTGAATATGGCTACTATATATGATTTAATGGCCACAATTATATTATGATTAAACACTCGGAAATTCGTTCTTTTTTTGGAGGCCAAAACCATGAAATATTCCGTCATATATATGATAGTGGAAATATTTAATCCATGGCTATTTTTGGGTTTGCCAATTATATCATATAGTTATCTCATATAGACTACAAGAAAAAAAAATGAGAAAATTATGTAGGTAAATATTAAGATAACTATAAGGGGTATGTAATATGTAAATATTTATCAATAAAATTTAGAACTATTGGTAAAATACCTATAATATTTTGCGGGTAAATTTAAAAATTATTAGTGATTATCGGAATTAGCTGTTATAGTTTGAGGAAAAATATATTTTTATTCTCATTGATATTATGTAAGAATCGTAAAATTTAGTGGACAAAATCATTTTTGTCGGTAATTTTTATCGGTGAACTGGTGTTTAAATTGTTAAAAGAGATAAATGTTTTAAATCAAATTTTATAGACATATATGTATGTATATAAATATAAAGTATTTGTACAAAATCTCACATTCTCATGGTCATGTATTTCTGAAAATTTTATACATTTGATAATATACGTGGTACATGGCACAAACATTCATATCTAGTCTAGTGAATAAAATAATAAACAAGAATTAAATTATGATAATTAATTTAGGTCATGGAGAGAAATGCACGTGTGCATGATCTTGGGACAAGGCGAAATGGGTGGAAAGCGGTGCATAAATTTTGTGTCGTTTGTTGACACAAATTAAATCAGATCACGACTTTGTCTATTTCCATAATTTTATAAAATTTTTGGCTTGTTTTGCTTGTGCGTGACAATAACATTGTTCTCCTAATTTAATTAGGACCTAAATAACGTAAATAAATTACGTCGAATAAGATAACATAAATTTAATTGAGATTTTTTATCGAGTTTAGCACTATATTTTAATTAAGTGTAACAATTATCAAGTTGTTGATCGAATTGAGTTGAATATAAGTAGAGTTTGATGTTTTAATATTTTTAGTTATTAAATTTAAGTAATCAATCGAGCTCGAATCAAATTCCAATTTTTCACGACAAGAAAATTCCAAGCACGACTGAATTTACCGACATGAATAATGATTTTGTCACTAAATTTTATAGTTACTCACGTAATACCTACCGAATAAAAAATATTATTTCCAAAATTATACCTACAAATTACCGACAAGATAGATTAGATTCTGCAGGTAAGTAGTTTACCTACAACGATTTTACCTATACTTTACAATTTTCTTAATACTTACCTACGTAAAATCAGAGGTAAACTAGTTTTTTTTGTAGTGCTAGTACCGTAAAAAAATTATTAAACTTGACTCATTATCATCAAGCTCCAATCATGATTAAAATTTTCTATCTACTTTCATGTTCCATCCCTATTTCATATGATATGTATTTAAAATGATGTCACAATCAGATACATGTCTTTCATCCAATTTATTAATAGCCGTTTGAACAGAAAAAGTGAAATATGTGATCTCACATAAAAAAAAATCAGTATATTTATAAACCTATTATTGAAGATATTTTGATCCTGGGATTTTGTTGTCAAAAGCAAAAGATGTTGACTTGGATGTGCATGGTCAACTATATATGGGTTTTGGCGAACAAAACCTGGGGTTCCCACGTCTGTTTGACAATTCAGAAATTAAATTAATATTTAATATCTGGTCCCTGGCTTTATAAGTTCTTCGAATATGGTCTCTAATTTTATTTTATTTTTGAAACGTTGAAAATCATTTTCTGCTTATTTGATGATTTCAAAAATCAAGAGTTGCTAGCATGAATTTGATGCATATTGGAGACTTGTTTTGGGTAAGTGCAGTGTATGATGGGGCCAAGATTTTAATATAACACTTTGGGTTAATTACAAAACTACCCTCGAGTTTAGCATAATTACAAAAGTTGCAATTATCAATCAAAATTACAAATAAACAAACATTTGAGGTTTGCATTTACCTAACAAACACCCCTCTCTTGATGATGGAATGAGGGTGCAATTTGTAAAATAAAAACAAATGTCAATGAGGTATTTGTTTTTTAAAAGATAAATACGTTTTTTTCTTATTAGGTTAAGTTTCCGTAACTAACCCAAACAATTTGGGATCAAGATAAATTTAAAAAAAAATTCAAACATTAATTTTGTAGGAGTACATATAAACGCCCACAAATCAATAATTAATAAAGGGTATGAACCAACAAATCGAGAAGCTCCAAAGAAAAATTCATGTAATAATCTTAAGATCCTAAGAATGATTAATTAGATAAATATTAATTAATTAATTAGATAAAAACACAGGTATTAGATTTCGTTTCTTGGCTAAATGAAAGAGAATGTTTCCAAAAAAAAAAAAAAAAAAAATGATTAATTAGATAAAAAACACAGGTATTAGATTTCGTTTCTTGGCTAAATGAAAGAGAATTTTGTTGGAAAAGTGAAGGAAATTGCATATTTGGGGTGCGATTTTATTGGGACCTCGATTGTCTAATTAATGACAAAAGTAAAAGTAGATTCTCGCTCTAAAAATCCTCTTAGCCTCCCCTCGCATATTTTGTTGATATTTTCCGTATTTTTTAATTCGTCGATTATAAGGTAATCCGATTTTCCCGTCTTATCCCTTTTAAAATGCGTTCGAAATATGAGACAAATATGTTTTAAAGATAGTGTATTCAACACATAATCCAGGTCATTTCGTTTATTGACATTTTGTAATTTGTAATTCCATTTCAATCCAGCTTTGAATTTTCCGATTTATATAAATTGTACTACAAATTTTTTGCTAACAAAATTAACATACCCATTAGTTATTGACACATGTATTCCTTGGTGGTAGATATTTGGTGTGGTCAACCATAAAGAACAAATTAAATTAATTCAATAAATGCTTCATTCTAAATTCCGCAATGTTTTTTGGGCATTAACCAAATGCGTTGGATTGTCTTTTACATAAAAGGGTAGCTCAATAGTTAATGCTCAACACCACAAAAATATCAATGAATTTAACCAAGTTATTGATATTCATACATATGTACATTGTATGACTTAAAATATCTAAGTAATTGAATTGTTGTTGTTACTTTCATTGTGTGACTTAAAAGTTATATTCAATTAAAAGATATGTTAAATGGATTTTCTATTTCATTCTATCTTTTAATATATCGATCGGATTAGTGTATATATATACTCCCTCCGTCCCAATAAGATAGGCAAGTAGAGTTTTTCACACAGATTAAGAAAACATAATAAATATAATTGAGATCATAATTTTTTCCATTTTTTTCTACTTTGCCTCTTGATTAAATGAAAGTATCATCATTGTTACCCAAACAAAGTGAATTAAATAAGGCTACTTTAGTCTATTGTTGTGAATTAATGCTCTCAATTAAGTCTATAAATTGGGACGGACGAAAAAAAAGGAAAGGTAGCTTTCATCTTATTTAGGACGAAGAAAGATAATATTACGTTATTATACACGCGACATTTATCCTAAAACCCAAATGGAAAATAATAAAACATGAGATCTAGATTAGAATTTTGTGGAATAAAAATAAGTAGTTGCAAAAATCTCAAAGTTGTTGGACATGAGAAGTGGTAGGGGACCAATTCATAACATTAGTAATGACATATAAATGTGTCACATCTTCTGTCATATATATGAGCATACATATATTATGTGCGTACTAATACAATATTTGTGATGTGGGGATATGAAATTGAAAAAAATAAAATGTGACTAATAAATGAGGTTGGTGTGTGACAATGAGTTAAATTAATGTGCGTAGTAAATAATATTACATTTTATATTACTACATTACACCTAGATTTTTCTTGTGTCACACTCACTATGGACTATTAAGTACCTTGTGTACAATGTACTTTTCGTCCATATATGATATAGGTATCGAGTTTATTTACAAAAAGCTAGATTTCAACTTGATCATTAATATTTGAAGATAATAGTTGAGTTTGCAAATAAAAATAATATATATACTCATCTCTTCAAGGATATTAAAATAAGGATAATTGCAAAAAAATAAAAAAAATTAGGTTTTGACTAACTACAAAAAAACCAGAGTTTTTTAAAATTACAAAACACTCATTGAGGTTTGATTTAAATGCTTATGTTTTCTCATTCATAAAAAAAAATATTTCAAAACTCTCTCTGAATAATATAAAAATATTATAATTAACTCCTTAAATTTAGGACAAAATCAAACCTGAAGGGTTTTTTTTTTGTAATTTTAAAAAATCTCTAGATTTTTTTTTTGTAATTAGCTGATCAAACCTCATGGGTGTTTTTGTAATTATTCCTAAAAAAAAAAAAGGATTGGGTCAAAGTAAGATTAGAATATCAAAATTTGAAAATCACTTGTCAAACTCTTCTTTTCAATGCAACAAGTAATTAAAACATTCTTATACATTTCCATGCTTGAACAATATGTTCCTTACATAAACAATTTAAATTAAAAAATAAATATATAAAATAGTTTAGATCTCATTTCTCAGACATGCACGCCATTACTAAATTTTAACGCATAATCCAAGTTCTGTATATGATATATGTGTTGAGTGGGGCGGCTGCTTACATGATCATTAAACATTATAGAAAATATTAAATAGATAAATTAATTAAAAATTTTAAAATTAGTGAACTACCATGCCAAACATGTATAATTATTATAATTCATGTTTTTGTTCTTTGTTGCCTTCCTATTAGGCAGGAAAAAGTATGTGTTTTTTATTTGTTTGTGGATGATTAATTTGTGCTATTTATAATATTTTGAGATTCCTTTGTTTGGTAGATTGTTGGCTATTATTTGTCAAGGCATGCGAGAAATTAATTAAATTTAAGGGGGTTTAATAATATTAAATAAATTAAAAGGCAAAAAGGTACCTATTGTTTGGTAGGAATGGGACGAATTTTTGATAGAATTACTTTGGTCTTAATCAAAATGGTCCCTTTTTGTTGTCCCACCACCAACACAATATATATTTTGTTAAACTTTTCAATTATATAGTAATCTTGGGTCCTAAGAAATAATTGTTTGTGGATTACGTGGTCCTTATCTAAGGAGAGGATTATGACACGACAAGAAAAAAATTTTAATTTATCCATAAATTATTAAAATAATTAAAAATGCAGATAAAATTTTTGTAGAAGCAAAATCATTGTAGTGAATATTTACCAACGAACCAAAAAAATGTTATATTGGTAAATATCTACAATATATACTTATATCGATAAATTTCTAAAACCTGTTCGACGATTGGGATATAGTTTGGGGAAATAGTATTTTTTATATCGATATACTATAGGTCTCTTTCCACTTGATCGATAGACCTTTCACATGATAAAATCATTTTATTCGGTAAATTTTGTTAGTAGATTGGAAGTTTTCCATGGTGTGAAAGTTGGAATCATTCAAAAATTAATCAATTCCTTACTTTTGGTCGTGAATATTTAATTTTATCTTCTTGTCCATTTAAATTGGAAGGATTTTCTTCCTAAAAAAAAAAAAAAAAAAAATTGGAAGGATTTTAAGTATGAATAAAGCAACACATACTTATAAAGATCCCTTTATGTTTATGATAAAAATTCTCCAATTTCAGGATATAAGTCTCATACATCAATATAACCTCTACACCCAAAACCCTTTTATTTTTCAGGATAAAATTCTTATTTTATTATAAAAATTGCATGATTCTCATAATTACCACAAGTCCACAATGACCATTAACTTATGTTGTTTTATAAAAAAATCTACTATGATCAACATGCCTAATTATTAACCTCCCACAAGTTGTATTAACAAGTAACAACCTTAGTTTTAAGGACAAAGAAAGAAGAAAAATTAAAAACATTTTGTGTATTAAATGAACTCGTGAAATGCATGATTTAAGAAAGTAATTACTCAAGTTGTCTTTACTTGGAAGACAGTTTGTTACCTTTAAAATAGTTAACTTACCAATATATATAATTTCTTTTAAATCCCTTTATTGAAGGAATAAAAGAAACAACCTTTAGGAAAATCAACGATAAGAAACCAACATAGAGAAAAGACTACTAATTAAAGACAAACCCCATAATTAAACTTTTGATATATTTCTCATGGAGTTATCAAATAGTATTAAGAAAATGATTGGCAACTTACAAGCACTTTGGAGCTTTGCTAGGTAGAATCTAGCTTAGTTTTACTATTTATTGATTGGAGTAATAACTAATATATATGTAGCCTTCATTGTAATTAACATACAACTATAGTTAACAATTACTTTTTTTAGTTTTGGAGGGTTACAATATGTATGTATGAATATCCAACCCATGGAGATTCTTTCATTTTTTTTTTCACCTACAATAAGTGATAAAAACTTTGAAAGAAAAATGATGAATTTTTTACAAAGCAGATTGAATATGAGATGACAAAGGCAACGATGAAGAGTAAATTAATGATTGAATATGATTGTTGATTAAAAATATGTGAGTGAAATGAATAATGAAATTTGTGGCAAATTTGTTATAATGGTTGACGATTGGATGAGTTTTTTTTTTTAAAAAAGTAGATGTGTGATTGGTAGGATAAAAGTTGAAAGTGAAATAATAATATATATAATCTAATTTTTCTTATAAGCAATCAGATTTTGGGGTAAAAAATTTTTAGATAGCGGAACGAAAATGAAAAATTCTTGCATGACCTTTGATTTAATGATTTTATCTCAACCAAGGAAAACACAATTCCTTCCTACCAAACAAGCACCACTCCAAAAGAAAACAAGAAAAAAGACACACAACAAAAGTGTTTCACAAAGCAAACAAGTTTCTGCCTTGTCCTGGATTCACTATTTCCCATTGTTTCAAGAAAGCAACTCATAATTTTTCCATTCCATTGATTGGGGGTGGTGGGTTGGCTTAATATATCCAATTCAATACTGCCCTACTTACTCTCTTGACTTTATGTATTACCATAGTTATAATATATATATATATATATATATTAAAAAAAATGATAAAAAGAAGTATTATCATAGTTAACCATTATCACACCCTAGTACATTATGGTCATAATTTATAGGGATAATTACAAAAACACCCATATATTTGGACTAATTACCAAAAATACCAGAGATTTTACTTGAGGTTTGATTTTATCTTACATTTCCCCTTCATAAGAAAACAAACATATCAAAAATCCCCTAATATTTATAAAAATATTACAATTAACCCCTTAAATTTAACACATAATCAAACCTGGTGGAATTTTTGTAATTTTGAAACATCTCGGTTTTTTTAATTAGCGCAAATCTCAGGGTTATTTTTGTAATTATTCCTATATTATATATAGACGATGATTTATATGTGTGTATCTATTATTAATTCAATCATTTATTTGATATGGTATTTCATCTGTTATTTTAAAAATATCAATACGCGTCACATATACACAATTTTTTTTATATATACTATATAGTGTATAATGATGATTTTGAAATATATGATAAAACAATATTTGGAATAGAGAATTCGGTCTGACCTACCTATGCCTATTTCTATACTTCTGATCCCATAAATATTTAAGTCTAGCACCAAACTTTGCTCCCAATATATTCATTATATACACAACAAATACATAAAACAAGTGCAGAAATAATATTAAAGATTTACAGTGGGTAATTATATTTAATTTTCATAAAGAGACATATATGGCCCATATCTTATCGGCTTCAGGTGGTTTCGAGCAATGAATTTTGTCATTTTATATATTAAAGGGTTAGTCAACTAGTTTGACAAAAAAGTAATTAAGGGAAATTAAATAAATCAATAAATAAATAAATAAATAAATAAATAATGTGCTGTCAGAATATTTTTTATTTTAAAATGATGCATTAATTAAATCATCTCACTGCAAGAGAGTAAGTTATTATAGTTGGTATTTGGTAATAATAAAAGCACGACCTTGAGACTTATAGTAAATTGAAAGCAACAATGGAGACTGGAGAGGTAATTAACATAAATGTAATAACCACAATATTGTACTCGATTAATTAATTCAACCTAAATCAGGTCCAATATTGGTCAAACTAGTACGAGCTACATATTAATCATAAATTAAATTAAGGAGTTGGAAAACCTCTTGGCATAACTCAACTAGTAAAACGACTTGAGTGACGTGTTGTCTGCTTGTTTGGCACCCGCAGCATGGAGATTCGACTCCCCTAGTAACAGGGTGAGTGATTATTTCTTGTGTGGTGACTCACCATGGCAAATTTAGGATTTTTGAGGCACATCCCGATTCACCTTCTCCACAAAGCTCTGCAAGAAGTGCGGAGGACCCTCAAAGATGAGGTTCATCATGTTTTATAATGGCGTTGGAAAATATAAAGAGTACGCCAAAGAAAAAAAAAATTGGAAAGGTTTTTGTTTTATAAAAAAATTATGATTGATTGTTGTGGTATGGTTTATACTTTATAGTCAAGATATAATTTACTTGGACGAGATCTTTTATTAAAAAATCGTGGTTCATCTCATATATTCCATCACACTAATTGTTGTCACGTGTTTGACACTTATCATATTAATTTTCAAGATAAATCAAACATAAATTGTGAGTTTTTAATAGGGTTAATGTTATACATAATTACATGTAACAATTATACGTGTGGTGGAATATGAAATGAAACACGATTTTGGAAATAAGATCTCATCTAAGTGCAGCCTAAAATGTTCTGTTTCGATTTTCTAGTTCCATTTTATATTTTTATTTGCTTCATATGTATAAGATTCATATATGATCTTGATGACTTTTTGCACCTCAACCAGTTTGGGGGCATTTATTTTGAAGTTGTATTATTATTGTGTTGTCAAGTAACATAATTACCTATGGAAAATAAATTCTACCAAACTCATAAATTTAAAGATCTGTCAAAATCTTGAAATAACAACAAACCCAAAAGCATAGGGAAAAAGACAGAAAACCCAACAACTCATGGGTCTATACATATTTATTACCAGAGAACAATCAGTGAGCTCTGTCAATTGCCACCAACTCTAAAACTCTATCTATTGAACAAGTACAAATCACCTTATATGTACAACTGTACCTATCTAAGGATGGAAATTTAAAATAATGTGTAAATTGATAATGAAACTATAGCATTACATAAATTGCAAATGTGTGAAAACTAAATCTCAGAAAAAGTAAAAAGTGAATTTTATTATTGCCTCTTTCTGAGCAGAGTCCAGTGATTTATGTAGCTTTAGCTCAAACGGGGAAGTGTAACAAACTCATTCTTTTATTTTTGAGTAACTTTAATTTGTTATATAAATTTATTCGGATGAGATATCATGATTTATTGGATGAGATATAATTTTATTTTTGTTGGGGGCAAAATGTCCTTTCATTATTATCAATATAATATTAGTTATGCATTTATTTAATCCTATTAATTAGTGGGCTACAACTGTAATAACCCAACCCACCGACGTTTTCTCCTACGCGACCCACGAGGTCATTCTATCTCATTTGTAAGTTCATAATCTAAATTAATTCATATTCGGTATTATGTATTGTTTAATACAATCTCGTTCTCCGTGCTAATTTAAATGTCGGAGGGGCTTTCCTAGGGCAACCACATGGCTCGCCTAATGTTTGTTGTTGTTGCATAAATTTCCATTATCAAGACTTCCAACTTTAGGAGAAAAAGACATGGACTTTATCAAATACATTGACTTGAGAATCGCTCTAAAAAAAAAAAGATCAATTTTATAATTAACTCACGGAATATTTTTTTTTTTTTTTTGAATAAATTCGAATATATAAAAATAAAAGAGAAAAATGTCATTACAAAGCCAAACAAACTAGCAATAACGAAAAACAAGAGGAAATCAGACAAAAAGATGAAATCAAGTCACATGCCGACTGTAGAGCCAAAATGGGGCCTCATTAAAACCTACCAAAGTAAAACCCACCCTTGTGGGAAAAACCCTTGGTAGGAAAAAGAGTACCCCAGAAAGAAAGGCAAAACAAATCGCAAACACTATCTGATGAATAGCCCAAAGCGACGCGAAACCAACAAAAAGAACCCTCTCCACTAATGTCTGAGGTGATAAAGTAGAGTGCGATCCGCAGCAATAACCTCCTGAAGAAAATCTGGCGCCGCATCCCACCAAGTATTACCAACCGCATACGCCTGCTTAGAAAGGGTGTCAGCCGCTCGATTAGCCTCCCGATAAACATGAGACGCCTTAAATGAACGAGACGAAGACGACGGAATAAGAGAATAAGCCTGCCTTTGATGACCCAAGGAACTTGCATAGAAAAGGTAGAAAAAATCGAAACCACATAAGACGAGTCAGACTCTAACCAAATAAAATCCCATCCTTTATCCAACGCGATTTCGCAAGCAGTGATAGCCCCTTGTAACTCGCTTAAAAGCGAAACCCCACTGCCGGGACAGCGGCCCAACCACAAAGCCATGGCAGCCCGAAAGACACCACCACAAGTAGAGTCTCCTGGCGACCCCATTGCACTCCCATCAAAAGATAACTTTAATCCAACCAAACGGAGGAGACTCCAACGCACAAGAATAGGGTAATTATTACGTCTACAATAGCCGGATGGCTAGTTTGCTCAAAATAGAAAGATCCAACGAATCATTATTCATATAGCCGATAGAGTATGACGAGATTCTCTAATGAACGAAAAACTTGAGCCCGAACAGCCATAATCGAAATCTTGTAATCCTCAAAGATCACTTTATCATGACAAGTCCGTATGACCCAAATCGTAGAGTAATCAAAGTAAGTTTCCACAAAAATAGATCCGAGAGCTTCCCTTAGCCTCCAAGCTCGAATGATAACACCCCAAATGCCGAAGAGAAATCCAAATGAATATTGAAGAGACCGTAAAAGAAATCCCAAAAATCGCACCATCGGGCAATCCAAAAACAATGATCCAAATCCTCCGAATGATGGAAACAAAAGTGACAAACTCAGCAGCCCAATAGTCCTCTCGCTCCGCAAATGACCCCACAAGAGGAAGCTTATTATGAATAAGACGCCAAACAAGCAAGGAACGACGAGATGGGATACACGTGTGCCAAATCCATTTACCCCAACGAACAATGGAAAATTCGTATGTATATGCCAATAAAGGCTATACGAGATGAAAAACAGCGCCATGAACCGAATTAGACCAAATTCGAGAATCTTTCCCACCAACAACAGGCATGTCCAACATATCCATGACAATATCTTCACAGTTCAAAATGAACAATGAAGTGAGATGCCAAGTGCCATCAAAAAGATAGTCGGAAACCTTTTGAGCCAAAATCTGCGAAATCGACGAGGATACCCAATTTATCCGCAATACTATACCCAAGCCAATTATCCCACCGTAACGAAATAGTGGAGCCATCCCGATAATCCATCTAGAGTCCTGTCTTGAGAGAAGAAATAAAAGGGCGAAAACCCGTCCACAAAGAGGAACTAACCGGAGTGACCTTGGGCTCAAGATCGCCATCCAAGAACCGGCTACGAAGGAATCTAGCTGCCAGAGAATCCGTAGCCAAAATATCCCAAGCAAAACGCATCGAAAGGACTCATTCATAGATGAAATAGAACGCAAACCCAAACCACCCTCCTCCGTAGCGCACACATACGACTCCAAGAGACCGTAATGGCCTTTTTTCGTGATGTCCCCACCAAATAAAATTGCGAAGCCGGTCCCCAATCGACGGATGAGCGTGATCGCCATTTGTAAACCATCATAGAATGAACAATGAATCAAGATAATCGAATTTACTAAGCAAACCCGTCCAAATGCATAGAAAAGAATGACCCTTCCGATTCGAATTTGCTAATGATACGATCAATAATTGCTCCAAATGAATCCGCTTGCACCCCCTTAAAAAAAAAGAACACCCAAATAAGTAAAAGGCGGACTCCTCCCCTCATCCGTATCGAACGAAGAATAGACCTTCCGACGAACAAATTTGCCAAAATAGATGGTGGATTTGTCACGATTAGCATATTGACTGAAAGTTGCTCATAATCCGATAGAATACGAGAGATAGTCTCGGCATTATCAATGGAAGCTTGACAAAAATGATCACATCATCAAGATACAATAAATGCGTAGGATAGAGATACCACGACCATGACCGAATACTAGAGATAGCCCGAGATTGAACGTGTTGACTTATGAGGTTACTTAAAACCTCTTCCGCAATGCGTAATGAAGCGGGGACAACGGATCCCCTCGACGGACCCCCTTGCGAACACCCAAAATAGCCAACCTGGGAGCCATTCAAGAAAAATCGAAAGTTTGCAGATCAAGAATGCTAGAAATCCAACCACGAAATTTGTTCGAAAACCAAAGGCTCTCATAACGCCCAACAAAAATCCCAAGAGATGGTATCAAAAGCTTTGCGAATATCCACTTTGATGGCCATGTTGCCACCATATGCCCGACGATCTAAACAATTAATGCATTCAAGCAAGAGAAACACAATCATGAATACGACTACCGCAATAAACCCAAACCGAACCGGCGAGATGATGAGGTCACCACCGAGCCAACCTGCTGAAAGGATTTTAGTAATAATCTTGAATGAAAATTACTAAGTACAATGGGTCGGGAATCGATCGACTTTAACAACCTCTCGCTACTTTCGAATGAGCACCACAAAACTAGAGTTAATCCCGGGGGAAGGACGCCCGTATCAAAGAAATTCTCAATGCACTTGAACCACATCCGACGAAACCAACTCCCAAGCAAACCGATAAAACTTACCAGGAATCCATCGGGTCCAGGAGCACTCGCAGATCCATCTCAAAACTCGCTTGTTTAATCTCCTCGATGGAAGGGCGATTAATGAGACTCATATTTTGGTGAGGCGTGACCGATGGGTGAATGATGGTGGAAATACGAGTCAACGACGTAGCGGTAGGAGAAAAGGAAGCCGTGAACAAATTCTCATAAAATTGAACCACATGCTCGCAAATAAACGGTTCCTACAATTCTCCCCATCAATAACCAATAAAGATATAGAATTCGCACTTACGAATTTTAGCCGCCAATAAAAACGTAGTATTTACCTCTCCATCCTTAAGCCAAGTGTTCCGCTATCGGGCGCAACATATCATATTCCTTATGCATTAGCTCCGATAACAGAGCATTAGACTCCACCTCTTGGCAAAAATTCTCATCCGAATAACCATCTATGGCGATCGACTCTTGAATGGCAAAGAATATCCGATAAAATGGACTCCTTTCTTTGAAAAATATTACCAAAGACCAGAGAATTCAGTCTTTTAAGACAAACTTTGAGACGCTTAAGCTTACCAAGAATGCGACCCTGTGTAAGTAGACAAGATAGCGTATTCCACGATTCCCGATCACAAGAAAGAGTCCGTCATCTAGAAGCCACATATGCTTTGGACCGGTGCGGGCGCGGACGACTGCAAGGAGATGAATCTTACAAGTGATGGAAATGGGATGATGGTCGACATAGTGCAGGCAAAACATAGCAACGAACAATCTCCCATAAGTTCAAGAAACCTTCCGACATAAGACCCTATCAATTTTAGATTCCACGTGATTCCCGTATGCATGCGCCTCCTTTTCAAGTATACTTATGGCGGCCGCACGAAGGGATGTCTATCAACCGACAATCTTCGATAAAACGCATAAATTCATGACACGAAGTCATATTCGAACATGAGAGCTACGCCGCTCATGAGCACCTAACACAAAGATTAAAATCCCCACCACTAGAAAATTAGAGAACCCGGAAGCTAATAGATCACGCCAAAGTTCCCGACGCGCCCATACGAGGCATGACCATGAACAAATCCACTGGGTTACCCACCGAAAGAGAGCAAATCAACCAAAATAAATTGGTCACCATATGCAACACGAGTCGGGTGAAACGAGAGGAAACCAAAATCCAAATGTTAGCCAAAGATGCCCGACCTATGATTGACCGTCGAACGGATAACCCCATAGCCGCCCAATAAGAGGAGTGAATCGAAGAGATATTCGTTTTAGTTCCACCGCATAAAGCCAACTGGTTTGGTAATCAAGCAATGATGTCGTAGCGCAGCTTTAGAGAGATCGTTAGAGATCCTCTAACGCTCCAAAGAAGGATATTCATTGTTTACGCAAAAGCTCCTCAAGCTTGAGCCATTTTAGTATGCCGGGATTCCTCCTCAACTTCATCACCCAAGACTTAAAACAACCATATCCATAATATTATGATTCTCGATTTCCCTACAGTGCACCAAGAGCCGGCTTAGAAGGGCCTTCTTTTCGAACCACAGATAGCTTTTGACGAATTTCTTGAACTTTTATCCGCTAATAAATCAACAAGTGCATCCTGATCGAAGGTGGAAGAAATAATCGATGTGTCCGGGACCTAATAGGGGATCCTGGTCGTCCACCTTCAACTAAAGCAACTTCCGCTGAAGGCGGATTAATTACCATAATAAAGATCATTGTTCTTACCACCGCATCCTCTTTTTTGAAATCGAATCCATCATTCCCACCCGACCTTCTATCGCTAAAATAGGGCTATCCGGGGGACTATCATCTCTGGGCATGACATTTTCAATTTCCATATCCAAATTATCTCCATCCCGACTTTCAAAGAAGGCAAAAGCATTACTAGTATTCAAAGAAATGGTGGGAATATCATGAGAGGAGATTTCGATCTTCCTGGGGACAAAGAATCTCAAGATCCCTCGCTTCGAAAGTTGCTCATCGACGAAACCTTAGAATTAGGAGCTTCGTGGACTTGCCATGTGGCTTGGGATTACGAGAACGGCTCCGAGCTCTAAAAGGGGTTGCTCGTTATTTATTTGTCGATACTACGGTGGGAGTGACCAATAAATTGACAATGACGGCGAATTCCTGAGACGTTCATACCGAAAGAAAATAAATCCAGTGTGCCTGTGACGATCAATTTTCATCTTCTCCTAAGACTCATTCTTAGATCCACATCCACAAGAACACGTGCGAAATGACCCAGAGACCCTAAATATTGTTCTCATCAATTTTAATAAAGCGAGCCAATAGCTCTAAAGAATTCCCATAAGCACTTTCGGTGCCAATATTCCCAACTAAGACCAAAAATACGAACCCATACTTGAGCAACGGATGTGGTTGTGTTGTCGGGATCGAAATCCGGTGTCCATGGTCGCAAACGAAATGTGCCTGGTGACAGAGAATAAAAACGTTTTTCCACACAACATCCTTATCATTAAGATTAGAAAAATGTATGTTATAAAACCCTTTACCCAATGAAATAATACGGAAAAATCAATACGCCATAAAGAATGCGCTTTGTCGTAAAGATTCGAAATGGTCGTGGGCTTGCTACCCTTAGATATAAAGTCCTACCAATCAAAGAATTTTCGCATAATTGACGCCTAGATTCATATATCTCATCCTAATTTCTAAAGAAAAGATATTACCGCTTTTTTAATGAGCGAGATGAAACCTTAACATTTGGTATGGGAATCGAGAAGGCGAAGATTGTTTCAATATACCACCGTAGGAAGTAGTCGATCGAGCACCGAGAGATTTTATTTGTCGTGGGAAGGAAAGCAAAGCAGAGGGAGAATACGCCAACCATGTCCAAAGTATTACGATCAAGTGACGTTGAGGGGCATGTGATCGAACCGTGTAAATCAGTGGATTTCTGACTCCATAATTGAGCCGGAGATGGAGGCCGGAAGAGGCATCGGCTATTTCCGATCACCAACCCATAACCTCTGATTATTCCCCAAATTCACCCCTGCTTTCAGCGTTTTTGGCGCGGGTCCCGGCGACGGCGGCCGGCGATCGAAGGTGGCTGGTGGTGGTCGGAATTTGATGGGTCAGCTGCTCGTCAAGTTTGGTTGAAAGTTATTGAGGCATGAAAGAGTAATTGCAGTTTTACTTTGCAAACCCTAGCTTTTTTTTCTTGTCTGGGTTCTTCTTTCTGTGTGGATTGGAGTTTTCTTGGTTTGCAGATGGGGGCGAACTGATGGCGGCGGCGGATTGATGACGGAGCTGCTGCCTGCTGGAGGGAATGGGTCGGCAGAGTCCGAGTTGGTGAAGCTACAGATCTGAAAGCTCCAAGCCTGCAACTGTTCTTCTTGCCGATTGAAACAGATCTGTGAAATTCCTAGGCGCGATCCCTCAAGAACACCAATTCAACCGGACCACCTTTTGTTGTGGTGTATTATATTGCGATAATGGAGAAAAGTTTGCAAACGGCGACGGAGAGAAAAATGCAATTAACTCACGGAATATATGAGAGTGGTTTATGTTAGTTTAAATATTTTATTTTATTATAAATTCATTTTTTTTTATTTAGTACCACCTTAAATGTTTATTATTAAATGAGATCCAAAGTAGCACAATTAATTAATCTCTAAGTGAAATTAATTACCAGCTCACAAAAGAGCTAAATTCAATAGATCCCTACCATTTCTATAGGCAGACAATTAATTGTAGGTCAGAAAATAAGAGATTAGGGACAGTTAACTAAAGTAACCCGAGATGGGACTAATTAATTAAAAACTGAATAAAAAAGGACAAAAATAAATTAAGTAATTAACAAAGCAAACTAACGGCCGTTAACAAGTGGACTAACGGCTGTGTCCTTGCAAGGACTCGGCGGCAGGCTACTCCGCCCAGTCAAAACAAGCCGTTGCACAAACGTAGAGATCCTCTCTCCGTTAGTCTCCGTCAGTAACCGCTTCACGCCAAACGGCAGCGACTCCACTCCTCTCTCCGCCATCACCTCCGCCGCTGTTTCCGTCGTGTTGTTAGCCTGCAAATTAACGCCGTCGTCAACGATAAATGGATACGTTTTTTTGTTACAGTTGTATTAATGAAATTTACCTGAATTCTGACGTAATCGTTGGGATTCCAGCAGAAGGCGTTGCCGAGCATTTGATCGATGGTTTCGGAGACGCCGTCGAGGACAATGCCGACGACCGACGCCGTCGAACAGTCGCCGTTACGGCGGAGGTTCATCTTCGACGGACTGCTCAACGGTCCGTTACCGATTGACAGCACCAACAGATCGTCTACGCCGGTCACCGACGGAAAATCTCGCTTGTTGTGCAGAACGTGAGTGACGGCGGCTGCGGTAGGGTTGTTCATCACGAGTCCGCCGTCCACCGCCAAGCAGGAAGTCTTTCCGTCGCTGGAGGTCAGCTTAAACGGCTTGAACATCGACGGCGTCGCTGACGTGGCGCGGATGACTTTCCACAGCTCGAAGTCGAAGCTCGGCGACTCGGAGGCGTCTGCTCGAGAGAACACAAACGGCGCCGAGCTGTTCAAATCGAAGCACGGCACGAGAAGAGGCTTACACGTGTCCTTTAAGGTCAAATCCTTGCCGCCGACATTTCTCCGGAACACACCTCTCAAAACTGCGTCCATGCTCTTGCCAGAAAACCTCATTCCCGGCGGAAAACGCCGGCACGTTTAGCTTTGAACATCTGCTTTTGATTTTCCGATACGAAATCAACGGCGTCTCTCGCGGTGAAGAGCGGGCGACCGGAGCCGTCGTCCGCGACGAGCATCGCGGCGAGGAGAGCGCCGATTCCAGTACCGACAACAATATCGAAGAAATCAGCGATCCGAGCATTGGAATCGCCTGTTTTCGCTTGGATCTGGTCCTCTAAACGAACCAAAGCTGCTCCGGCTACAATGCCGGTAGTTCCTCCGCCGTCAATGCTCAAAACACGTGTTTTCTTACCTTCACAGTGGTACAACCACTTCTGCTCCAACTTCGAGAAAATCTCCAAAGTCACCTTGCTCAACTCCATCAGTGACTCTATCTTTTGGGCGAATGGGGAAAGAGAGAGAAGAATAGATGAATTTCGACAGAGTACAGAGCTATGAAGGACAACTGAGAGAAAATCCGTGAAAAAGCGAAAGGTCACGCTTTATTACTGAACGCACATTAATGGCGTGGAGATGCAAGTTCTCTCTCACATATATGAGCACACACTGAGGGTGTAACTGCGCATTTTTTGTGTGCAGTGAGGGTATAGGGGAAGAAGGGAGGGGGAGATTACGTGGGTTCTATATATACGCGGAGGTTGTTTTGTTTATTAGTATTTTTTTTAATTACAGTGCTTGGGTAAATGTAATTTTTAACATAATGGGTGTGCTGTTGTGTACTTGATTACACGCATTTTTACTGATTTATTTACTACCACAGTTACTAAAGTTACTGTGCATGTCTTTTAGGTAGGCACGTGCAACAGTCACACTTATCTTCGAGGTTCTAAATGAAATGGGAGAAAAATTATTTTACATTTATATATTTTAAAATATAAAGAAATTTTTTTCTAAGAGTTTTATTAATGGGAAAATAAGATTTTTAGTCCCGTAAGTTGGACATGTTTTAGAATTAGTCCTAAATTGTCACATTTATTTTTAGTCCTTTAACTTTCAAATTTCTAGATATTCACCCTTTAACTTAACAATTTTATTTTTGGTCCTATAACGTAACATATTTGGTAAATTTGGTCCTATAACTTAACATATTTTAGAAATTTGGTCCTCGTGTAACCTTTTTTAGGGAATTTAGTAATATAACTTAACAATAGTTAAATTTAATTAATTTATTAAAAGGTTGTTTCTAAATTAATTTTATTTTTAAAATCGGATGATTTTGATTAACAATTAATTTTTTAAAAAATAATTAATCATTTTTTAATTTAATTAATTTTTAAAAAAATATTTAAGCATTAATTTTTTAAACCTTCAATTAAATGCATCTTGTATACGAAGAGTCTACGATTACATTTCTTGGAGATAATTATCCTCACCAAAGGTTAATTCCATAAATATGACAAATTATTCTTAAGTTACTAATTTGATGTAATTATTTTAATTTTCCTAGAATTCATTTATTATTTTAGAAATTTCTATTTATTCAAACTTTTTATTAATCAAACTAATTTAATTTTAATTATTTTTATAATTTAATTAGTTTCCAAACATTGAAATTTAATTATTTTATATTTGGTCCTATAAAATAGTTAAATTTAACTATTGCTAAGTTATAGGACTAAATTTCTAAAATATATTAAGTTATAGGACCAAATTTCTCAAATATGTTAAGTTTTAGGACCAAAAATAAAATTGTTAAGTTAAAGGATCAATATCTAGAAATTTGAAAGTTAAAGGACTAAAAATGAATGTGACAATTTAGAGGACTAATTCTAAAACATGTCCAACTTACGGACTAAAAATCTTATTTTCCCTTTATTAATTATATGATTGAAAACCAAACTACTCGATACTTTCGATTGTTAAAAGCTCGTTTTATTTCGGTTCGTTAGCATAATGAACCAAACTTGAACACATTTTTTTCATTCAATAAGATGTAAAGCTCGGCTCTAGCTCGATTAGTAATTAGTAAAAAATGTGTAAAAATATCAAGGTACTCGAACTCGATTCTTGTTCCGCTCGACTAAAGCTCGTTCAAACTCGATTTGATTAATAATCAAAAGATCAAACACAATTTTTGAAGCTCAATTAAAATTTAAACAATTTGAACAATATTATATTTGGCTCGACTCGACTCTTTACATCCCTAATTACCTCGAATGAATTTCTATAATGTATTATATTTACTTTATTTGTTTTATACAATTGAATGTATGGACAGATCTACCTTAGGTCCGAGTGGGTTGCTTATTTTGAAGCTCATACATAAAACATTTTCTTTTATTAATAATAGTAGTCCAACCTCATTTATTAATCAGCCCACCCATATCCAATTCAACCTATTTATAGTTCTTTTTTTTTAAACATATGTAAGTCCATATAAACAATTACCCAATGCACACATCCCAAACCCATTTTCAGATTCTATTATCGACTTTATTATAAAAATTCCCGCCTAACCCCAATTAATCTCCGTTTAGGCGTTAAGCCCTCCTTGTCCGCATACAAATTTTTTTTTCTAACTAGACCCGCCTAGGCAAACCCCAGCCTGCTGCCTAGCAAGCCGCCTAGCGCTTTTTACAACATTGCTTATCGATTAATTTTATAAAATCTGGTCGGACACAACTTCAATGAATATCAAAATCGGACACAACTTCAATGAATATCGAAGAAAAAAATTGTATAAAATTTTATGGTATTAA
Source organism: Rehmannia glutinosa (assembly GCA_016081115.2). Taxonomy (NCBI): domain Eukaryota; kingdom Viridiplantae; phylum Streptophyta; class Magnoliopsida; order Lamiales; family Orobanchaceae; genus Rehmannia; species Rehmannia glutinosa. The sequence continues at coordinate 117,008 of JABTTQ020001120.1, read as the reverse complement.
AAAATTTCCTTTTATAACTCACCCTATCCTCAAATTTTGAATCCACCTCTGCTTGAATCATCAGCAATCCATGAAGTTGCATGTAAATCAGCTGAATAAAAATTAGTTGACACATCATAAAATGTCATTTTTTTAAACTACAATAATTTCTCTGTCGTTCTCATTTCACGACTTTGGCTATCATAGTATGGTAAAAATCCACCCATCAATTTGTCACATTCTTAACAAACTTGTAACATTCACGGTAGGAAAAAACTATCCAGACTTCAAACATACGAGAAACAGCAGATTTATAACAGACATCATAAGCAAAATTTCAATTGGTAGCTTCATTTCTCACAGAGACATTACCACCCCCAACAATTTCATACAATTTCATCCCGAACAATAAAAAGTACTTTTCATCACTTTCACATCTACTGCCAAAAAGATCTGGTATCAAGCACCATTGTCTATTAGACCTTATCATATAACTGAAATATGACTTGCGTAATTTCCATAAATGTAAAAACTATACAGGGTAACTTAACTCACTGAACTCCTCTTGATCGCACGGCTACAATATCTTTGATGTCGAGCTTTGAACACCATAATAGCAAAATGGCTGAACGAGCACTATATGGGCCTATTATCCAACATTAAACATCGCATCACCAGTTATAGTGTTCCGTCTCATTCCTGGTTGGAGAAAACAAAATATCGGGCGTATGATGACTATCAGAAGTTGCAGAATACGAAACATTGAAAATAACATCGACCTACTGTTTGTAAATTAATTACCAGATCCAAGATCGAATGTTTTCCTTCCATAACTCAAGAAGTCGGAGGCTTAGCCTGGTTGGCATACTTCCCATATCTTCTGGCAACCTCAGCATCAGATAATAAATCCCATATCTGTAAATAAACTTGCAAAGATGAATCGATTTTCCAACTCATTTCATAAGCGCAAGAAAACCTTCAGATAAGAAAGCTCAAAATATTTAATTCATAATAGAACACAAGTCTCACCGACCTGCAATTTTCCCTTGGAGCCTCCAATTGCTAACGTAAAAGGGGAATCTTCCGAGAAGGCAATGGAAAACACAGCCCCCTGACAACAATTTAAGCTAGAGTCATTTCACAAGTATATTGACAAAAAACCATCATCAATCTAACTTTGAAATATTATTATCGGCAGTTCATACATCAATGGAAACGGAAGCAACCAAAAGCACAGTCCCTTAACAACAATTCAAGTTAGTCTGATTATATCACATACATATTAAAAAGGACAAAACTAGGACTAAACTTCAAAACTTTTGAACTATACGTTCTGATATCATTACGGAGAGGGAATGTAAAAAGGAGAATGATAAAAAGAAACATACAGCTTTTGGATTTTTGGAAGCAATGCATGATGGGTGGTTTGATAAATCCCAAAGTTTCACCTGCAGTGGAGGAGAAAGGGTCAACATACAAAACCATTTCAACTTATCAGAAACCACAACCAGGTGGAGGTCAATAATAAATTGAAAGAAAGGAGTTTAGAGTACCATCTTATCCATGGAACCGGTAGCAAGAAGCTGCGAATTTACAGTCTCAAGGTGAGTACAGAAATATAGTACAATGTTTAGAAAAAAAGATGTAATGACTAAATATGATACATACATTTGGAACTGAGCTATTATACGCTATCGTGGAAACAGCTTTGTCATGTGCATGGATTGTGAAACTTGGTTTAGGCTGCGAGGATACATCAGAGCTAGCATTACGGATATCAAAACCAGTAACCGTGCCATTTTCAAGACTGACCTGAAAAAACAAGTAGAATATGGCAGGTGTTCAATAATTTACCCTTAGATAAATAAAAAGAATTGAGAACATGAGAAACTTTCACTCCGAAAACGAGTTTCAGATATTAATTTGTCAAGATTGAGGAAAGCTAAAGCACAAACCACAAATGAATGCTCCGTGTGTGGATCCCATGCCAAACTCTCAACGTCAGCTTCAACTGGCCATCTAAATCCACTATGTGAGGGTAACCTGCCATCTTTCTGCAAAGCACAATACAATTTTGTTTTCAACAATACTCTGTTAACATAAAATGGAAGTATTAAATCAAGAAGATGTGACAGGCTGCACAAGTAATTAGCGAGATTCAGTACCATAACCACAGAATGATCGAACGATCCACTAAGAAGAACTTGATGAGCAAAATGATTCCACGCAACTGCTTGGACCTGAAGGCTCAAATGATAACCGCGTCACCATTGAAACACATGCCTCACAGAAAGAAACAAAACAGTAAAAATAAACCAAGATCAGCATAAGTTTGTTTTGTCATGCTCTAACACACAAGCACATCATGATGTTGCATGCTTGCATGTATGCTTAAGTTTCAAGTTTGCATGAGTTGAATTTGATTTTGAAACCAAGCTCTGACGACGGTAAAATCTCGAGGCTTTTGTTAGCTGAAGTAAATAATGGCATTAAAATTATCAGTTCAGCCTTGCCTTGTCTGTGTGGTTCTCCAAAGTTAAATTACATGTTTCAGTTGTCACATCCCATATCTTAACGAACTTGTCCGCACTTGCGCTTGCAAGGATGTTCCTGAACATACCCAAAATTGAAGAAACAAGACAGTAAATTAATTTCAAAATTTCTGGTGAACAATTCATAGAACATCTGAAGAGTTTGCTAATACCTGTACTCTTTGTTCCAAGCGAGTCCAAGAACTGCATCTGTGTGACTGCCATCCTTGTATTTAACAGATCTCTACTCGAAACAATGAGAAAGAGCATCCAATAAGTAGAATGTATATTGTAAAGTTTCCTGATTACATTCAACCAGATAGGTGATGATATATCGACCAAGCATCTAAATATTATAATTGTGGATATGAAGGAAGAACATGAATTAGTGATTAAATAATATATGAAGCAAAGTTTCATCAACATGCAGATTGAGAGGCAGAAAATTCTAAATAAACAACTTATGTGCAAGAGATGCTATAAAGAAACACCTTACGTGCAACAGATGCTACGAGAAATTTTAGTCAAAGTTCAAGGCACAACTAAAGAAGCTAACCTTCTTCCCCTTTTTCTTCTTTTCAATAATGCCACCCAGTGTAGCAGATGGCTGGACTTCATCCATCTAAAAGCAACAAAATTTGGAGATTAATTAGACCATGTAACGAATGAATCAATAATCTAATAATAAAAAAGGATATAAACTACATACAATATCAAGGTCCCATATCTCAATGGCCGGTTCCATGGAGCCAATAGCAATGAAGTTGCCTATTGACAAGCAAATATAAGCAAATCATTTAAGAAAAGGCCAAAGGGGAAAAAGTCAAATTGAGCTAGAGAAGAAAATGCTTCCTCTTTACACAGTAAGTAAAGCCATATTGGCCATCCAATTACAGATAGAGATAGAGATAAATAGAGAGAGACGGAGAGAGACGGGAGAGAGAGAGAGAGAGAGAGAGAGAGAGAGTTTCTTTAAAACACGTGCCCCAACTTCAATCCCACAATAAATCAGATGAATCTACGCTTAGAATTATATTGCACATATTACACAAGAATATCAACACACAGCAAGGGAAAGTATAAATATGCTAAATGTCACTCTATGAGTGAATAACACATCTAGCCTACTACAAAGAAAGATGATAACCTAACTATGGGGAGTGCACCTACATTAGAGGTTAATGTGTGCATGCACCGTCATTACCTTTATCTCCACCTTTAAGAGGACAATCAAGCCACGCCATGCAAAGGGGAAATGCTGGGATGACAATATCATGGTGCACATACATGTTTGAATCACCATCAGTGGGGTCTTCCAATATCCAAACCTGTTTTCAGAGATTGATATCAGAAATCATCGATGGGCTAATATTAAAAAGAACTTGAAGGTGCATTTTTCTCAACTTTCTTCAGAAACAATTACATGCCTCAAGATGGCTGACATCATCCTCATTTCGAGCACAAACTATGACTGCATCCTCCGGTTTTATGGTAATATCCTCCTCCTCCTCAGAGTCATCTTCCTATAAGAGTTAAAGAATGCATCAATAGATAGTAAATGATCATGGAAGGAAGACGAAACAATAAAGGTAGCCTACTTTTGCCAATGTATATTAATCCTGTAAATGACATTATTTTGAAGCCATATTATGATATGCGGCAACTTACATCCTTATCCTTCAAATATGGGTCCATGTCGTTACTTGGATAATATAAGTTGGCCAGACCCGAGCCAAACAGCTCCACCCCTGATCACCATAAGAAAAGTACTGGATCGCTTAAGCATTTCCAAGGAGACCAAAAAGGGTGAAATTCTTTGATAGGTCAAATTTCTATACAACAGTGTCACGATAAAAATATAAATGTACCATCATCCTCTTCGTCATAATTATCCATGTCTAGCTCCTTCAACGCATCTGTTAAGCTGTCAGTTTCTCCCTTTGAACTCTTGGAACCTTTTCCAAGTGCATCAGCAGCAGATAATGCACGAGCAAGTTCATCATCTTGCCTGACTGCATCAACACTCATATTTTCACCGTCTTCCCCATTTTCACTCTCTTCACTGCAAAAATAACATGTAACTTACTCTCATACAACTCTTGAAACAAAAACTGACATAATCCAGTTTCATATTGGATGATTGGTATTTCTTCTGATCTGTTCCTTCATGTTTGCAAAGTTGTAAACTATATAAAGACCTAAAAGGTTTTATTTTACTTTAGATAGTAGCATGCAATAGTGTGCTCACCAAAGAAAATAAAAAAGAAAAAGAAAAAGAAAAAGGGGTCATTGTAGTGATTTAAAAACTATAACCAGTTCAAGGTAAAATGGCAAAGTGCACAACCTATAAACTTTTATTAAGTCATTTATTTGGCTTCTACAGTCCAATTCTATTATCTCAGTGCCAGACTAGATGTTCATAACAAAAGAGCATGCTAAAGCTTAGCAAACCATTCTCCAAAATGCAACAAGTAAATGAAACCACTTTTTCAATGTCAATGGTTACCTAGCAAGCACAAATCATATTAGTAACAGGATTTGATCAAATCACTCAATGTAAAAAAAAAAATGCAGAGGGCAAATAAAATCTAACCGTATTTCCAAGACACCACTCTTCAAGATCTCTTCAATTTCTTCTTTTGAAGGAGGATCGGCTGCAGTAGGTACTGATTTTGAGATACCTTTTGGAACCCAGGAAATAGCTGCTATCATTTTGGACAATAGTACCTATCAATAGAGAAAAAATCTTTAATTGGTTTTGTTTTTCTAAACATGTTTTCATTCTGGGGAATGAAAATGTGTTTGGGAATTACGTCTGTGGGGAATATTATTTTTATCCCCTCAAACATCCCAAAAAATGAATTTTTATTTCCTATAACTCTTCTCTTATCTTTATTTAAGTTCCAATCATTGCATCCATTAATATAAATATTTATATTGTGTAATAGGGTAATATATGCATCTTTCTATTATTATCTTAAACAAATGTTTTTTTCCTATCATTTACCTAATAATAATAATAACATAAAAGCTTGATATGAAACCACTACACACAATCCAATTTGAAAAGGCATTTACAATAAACAAATATCATTTTAAATATAGTTCATCCAAAAGTGTTTTCACTTAAATACAAGACTTCAACTATTTTCCAATTAGTCATCAAACACGTATCATTCTCTAGACATGCCCCAATTCAACAACGAAAAATGCCTTTTTTCCAAAATATTTCTCACAGAACAACCAAAATGAGTAAATGACTCCAAAACTGAACTATTGTTCAGCAAAGAAAAACTAAGAAATTCATTTGATTACAAAACCTATATACTTCGTACAGGCATGCAAATGCACACGCTTCCAAATAAATTTTCACCTCTTAAATATTAATCTCAATCGAGCAAGGTAGTTAAAACGGTAAGGTGCACTCGAGGCGACAAGGTCCTATAAGGCGCGAGGCGCCAAAGAAGCGCCCGCCTGACTCGAGCAAGGCAAGCGCGCAATTTTGGATTTTATTATCTATAAGGCTATGATATTTTCAAATGATCAAAAACAATCATTCAATATAAAATAAAACCATTTGCACCAACAATGACGTAAACATAACAACTCATTAGACAAACAACAAAGCATCAGAGAGTTTACACAATAAAAAAATGTTTTGCTGTTAGCCAGAAAGAAGAGGAAAAGAGCAGGGTGAAGATGAAGGAAGAAAGGGGCAGATATCGACCAAAAAAAGAACGGAAAGACAACAAATCCAATAAAAACTCGCCGTCAATTTCTGCAGTAAGTGGAAGAAAAACTCAGCCAAAAGTTCTCTGATTCTCCCGCAGAAAGAATCAATGTGCGTGACTGCGTGGACTGGAGAAAACCTGATTTTGCCCTATTTGTTCTGTAAAAATTGGATTGGGCTTAAGGGCTTTAAAGTGCTTATGGGCTTTTTAACAGAAAAAGGGTCCAAAACCCTTAATGAAAGGGCAAAAAAAAAACCCTACTGAACTACTGAAGTCTGTCTAGGCGCAGAAGGCGCACGACTGTCGCCTCCAACAAAGGCGCGCGCCTTTGCCGCTTTTCTCCGCCTTGCTCGAGCGGCTGCCCCTTGGGTGACCCAAGGCACTGAGGGTGTTTAATGCCTCGCCTCGTACGCCTAGGCGCAGAGGGCGAGCGCCTTTGACTACACTGCAATTGAATGTCAATAAAAGCATGGAAAATTACAAGTCAAACAAATCGTGCTCCATTCACAAACATTGAAAATGTAACACTGGAGTAGTTCACAAAATGCAAGTACAAAGAGAACCATGATGAAATTTCTATACCGGAGGTCCAGACGAATTAAAGAGAAGCTGCTAGCTTAAAAAGAATTACATAACCCAAAATTGCCCATATAGAAAAGACCCGGTACCTTCTCGAATAGCTTTCTTTCTATGATCAACACGCTAAATAAGCTACAACCAGAGTATTCGTTCACAAACAGGAATTTTCCAAAATTTAATAACAACTCCAATATACAATCATTTGAGGCTTCTCGTTCATGCCAGTAGAACAAGTATTTGTCTGCTCGGAAAAGAAACAAAAACAAAAAAGAAAACCGGGGCCTCCCCATGGCCTTCCCAATCGGTTCACTTGGCTATCAGCCTAGCCGGCTGCCTATTAGCTGGGAAAATTGATCGTTGCAAACATGGTGAAGTTATTCCGCCGCGCTACACTATCTAATGCATTCAATTCCTCCTCAATTGTTAATAAACCAAAAAAATTGTGCGCTACTAAGCTATCAGAATCTTAGCCAACAGAAAATCATGCCGTATAAGCGCATGCATAAAACAAATAAAACATTTGCAATCGAGAACGAAAATGAATAACTGATCAGAAAGTTAAATTCCAGTGATGAACGGACGAGAGATTGAAAAATTACCTTGGGTTTTTGAGCGATTTCGGTCGGAAATTCGTATATGAAATAGAAAATGACGGGTTTTAACAGAATTAGTGAGATGAACTATCCTACCCTTAAACCCTAGGACTTGCAAGCCAGATGTTTTGGGTTAAGTATTTTGATGCCAAAAAAGCCCAGCCCAACAACTCTTAAACCCTATAAAAGGTAACCATGAAAACTTTAAATTGGACGGCCAAATGTTGGGCTAAGCAGTTGAAATCCAAAAATGCCCAGCCCAATTATTCTTAAGCCCTTTAAGAGTTAAATATTGAAACTTGAATGATTTTATTTTACTTTTTGGCGAATTGGTGAAAGCCTAGTTTATTTATTGATTCTCTAAATTGTTGCGATCAATTATTTACATAATTGTTGCTTCCCACAATTACTATTTAACATTCATATAACTTAGAGGGTGTTTGGCTAAGTTTTTTTTTTTTTTTTCGAACGATAGTATTTTATTAGAACAACTCAAAAACCTAATTACAACTACAAACGTAGCTAACTCAAAGAGTTCTACTGACTAAACAAAAGCCGGGGAATTGGCAAGACCAATTCGATCCACTTCACAAAATACAAATTTCACACCCAAAACTGACCACTCCCACGCTGGGAGACTTGACAAAGACTCCTTAATGGAGATCGTAAAACACTAAACAAACCGGAATAACACACGCAACACCGGCATGAACAACTATCACGCACTACAAATCGATAAATCGACCGTTCACGGTTTCGCCTCATCCTAAGAATGAAAAAGACAACAAAAATATAGCCAAGAAAAACTAAAAAAAAAAACAGGAAAAAATGTAAATCGAAACATCAAGAAAAATTAAAAGCTAAAAGCTAAGAGCCTCTCCCTCTCCAAACCATCCCAACACGCCCATCTCGCTCCAAACCTCCGGTTGTGCCGCACCACCCACTCCTTTGAAGAAATCAAGCATACGATCTACTCCCGCTCAAAACGAGCCCAAACAAAAGGAAAACGAGAACACTATCATCTTGTTGGAGGAAAAGAGTCAAGATCTGCAAAAAAAAAAATATGGGGAGGGTGGGTGGCGACGCGCCCGACGCCAAGGTGGGGAGGTGAGGAGGCGGGGAGGTGGGAAGTGGAGAGGGAGGGGTTAGGGTTTTGAATAGAAAGATTTAAGAGAGAGAATTTTTTTCGTTTTACTTTTAAAATTACTGAGTCTAATTTATAATATCCAGAAAACATTTTAAAATATCTTATAAGCTCTTATATCCGATAAAATTTGTTTTAGGAGCTTAGAAGATGTTAGATCTTATTTTAAAAATAAGCTATCAGAGTATTTGGATAAAATAAGATAGTTGAGCTTATAAGCTGTTTTTTATCTTATAAAATTATTAATTATATTTTTGTCTTTTGAATGTTTAAAATAAGGAGCTTATAAGCTCTTTTAAAAAAAGTTGGGTGGAGGTACTTTTTTTTTAAGAGCTTATAAGCTCTCTGACAACTTTTTTTTAGAGCTTATAAGCTCTTTTGGAAAAAAATTACCAAACACATTTTAAGAGCTTATAAGCTCTTAAACATCTTATAAACTGTTTTTAAGAGCTTATAAACTCACCAAACACCCTCTTACATTCAATAAATTTTGGTATCACAAAAACATTGACCACTCCACTCTTACTTTTATTATCAATCACATAAAATCACTATTTTACTATAAAATAATCTACATCTAATATCATTGCAATTTTGTGGTACATTTCATTCTTATTTTCCAAAACAACTTTTATCATTTTTCCCTAGAAAAGTGAAAATTCAAAACTAAAAGTCAAAGCAATCACTTACTTAGACCATTTCCAACATGCAACAACCATGTTTCATCTTCAAATTGGAGCAAAACCATGCTCCAACAAAGCGCCATTCATTGCGCTATTGTTGCATCACTTTTGGCGCAGCATTATGTTTGCACTACTTTTTTGTTGTTAAGATAATGACTTTTAGTACATTAAAATATGAAAAATGGTATTTGCTATCTAATTGAATTTTTTGGTTGTATTTTAAGTAATTATGAATAACAAATTTTAAATAATACGCAAGTTTATTAAAAATGCAACCAAAAGCTAAGATACAATATTAATGTTGCAATATTATCATGAATTGTTATTTTGATTTTGCATTAATTTCACTCAATTTTACATATTTTTATAAGTTTGAATAATTTTGGAAATATAAAATTTATTTAGTATTATATTATATAAAATATAAATGTAATGTTATTCGTACTGTAAAAAAATCAGAAACAAATAAATAAAATAAATAATATCAGGGAATATTTCTTTTTAGTGCAAACTACTGGAGATGGGGTACAAGTTTTGCACCATTTTATTGCAAATTTTGCACTAAATTGGTGCAGACTACTGAAGATCTTCGTAGAATCTTATTCTCGATAAAGTTGGAAAACATGCGACATCAAACAATTCAATGTATCCCGATAACATAAGTAGCTTGTCTGCTGGTGTTTTACAATAACATGCCCTGATCAACATTACTTTTCTTCCAATTAACAAAATCAAACCTAATCATATTCCAGTTCATCTGGAGTAACTGGCCTTTTGAGAGGAATCATAGACTTCTTCTCCACGTCCCTTGATAAAGCCTTCCTCATATCTGAAAAGGAAAGTACGGAGAAAACAGATCAACAGAGTTTTACGATAGGGCCAAAAAACCTCAACTTTCTCCGAGCCATGTACAGAAACTCACCCAACCCATCTTCCTCTCCGGAGTAATATCGAAGTACGCGTCTGTAAACTACATAGCCAAGCTGAACAAAAAGTGGAAAAAATTTAAATATAGCAGCTCCTGTGAATACCATTCGCATACTCAACTTATATGGCAAACAAAATTTAGTTACTATTAGGGATAATTACAAGAACCTCCCTGAGGTTTGGACTAATTACAAAAAAAAAAACGGAGATGTTTCAATATTACAAAAAGCTCCCTCACGTTTGCTTTTGTCTTAAATTTAAGGGGGTAATTGTAATATTTGTGCAAGTATCGGGGGGTTTTAAAATGTTTTTTGTTTATGAAGGGGGAAAATGTAAAATAGAGTCAACCTCAAGGGGTTTTCATAATTTTCAATAATTTCTGGGTTTTTTTGTAATTAGCCTGAACCTCGGGGAGTTTTTTGTAATTATCCCTAAACGTTATACAAAGCAAAACAAGCAATAAAGTATTCTCATTACCTTCTCATACATCTTGATGGCAGGGGTATTTGAAGCTCTCACAAAAAGATCCACAAAATAAGCCTTGTCACTTCAAAAGGTAAGCTCATTTCAATATATACAGTTCATCCAACAATGCAAACAAAATGAAATATCCATGCACACAAAAACTTCCACCCCAACTTACATGAAGATTCTGCTATCAGACTTAAACTTTAAGTATTTAGAGATGAGAGAAGCATAAAAATACTGAAGAAAAAGCAACAGATCCTAGCACATGGACGGCTTAAGAACAAGCAGAAACAAGCTCCACTTTCACCAGCTTAATGCTATCCCAAGCTATCACAAGCATTGGCGTAGCCAAGGGGCCAACCCGGGCCCCCCCCTCTTTTAAAAAAAAAAAATTTTTTTACCAGGCAATTTTTTTAAAAAATTATATTAGTTGAAATTTATATGATTTTTCATTATTTTTCTATTTGGCCCACCCCACTTTCGTGTACCGGCCCAGTCTACTATCTTTGTCCTGCTCGCCATTGATCACAAGCATAGACTGATAGACACACCTATGATCGGACACCAACTAGTTGACTCAGAAAGTGTGGAGCGTTAGCTGGCAACTTCATTCATGAGAAATACAGTTCTAATTCCAAAAAAAAAAGTACATTTTTTTCTTTTTGTTAAACTGAGAATAATAACTGAGAAAACATGAACGGAAAACGCAAAGGAACAAGAGCACCCGAAAAAGAGCTGTGGAGATACTCCATACCAACTTTAGAAGAAACAAATGGAAAACAGAAAAAAATTAAAAACAAATTCCAGGATAAAAAGAACTAATGAACAATCATGATAAGAAAGTAGCTATTCGAGAAAGGTTGTCAGATCACATATGAATCACCATGGCATTCAAAAGCTTCAAATTACTTACTACAGACTAGGCTCTAATAAAGTTGTATGCACAGAAAGTATGCCCCCTTACATCTTGTCGCTGATCTCCTCGAGTAGATTCATCAGTTTCTTGGCCAATTGTTGCCGCCGATATTCAGGAGCTACTGTTACTGCAGTGACGTGTCCATGCCACGACTCACCTTGTCCCTCAACCTTTCCCATAACTGTCAAAATATCCAAATATTATGTCACATCTTAAATGAAAAACCAAAGACATAGAAACCTAGAATAGAAGTAAATCAATATTTTTTTCTTTTGAAGATAGAAGTAAATCAATACACTAAATCATATTGGCACTCAAGACATTTCCACTACTTGGGTAGCTTCTCCTGTAATCACAACTGTCTTTAACTGCAAAAGTTAAGGCTAGTAGCAACCCAATAACTATGTCTCATTTGTATATCATCTACATGGATAACAGACCTATGGGAACCGTTACCACATTTGTCACAGCTTTTATACAAAATGAATGACACTCAAATTCAAACCACAAGAAAGAATGGAACAAACTTCCATTAACCAGCCGCAGCATCACAAATCAGCACAAGTGGTATCATGAACTCCAAGATGAACGTTGAACCACTCTTAACAAAATGCCAATATTTAAATATTTGTTGTTTCTGTTGTAAGTAAATGCAATAAGTGTCTTAAGGCAGGAGAAGCCAGCAGATAAACCAGAAGCAACGAGTGGAACAATCTACCTTCACATCAAAGAAGGTTCTCTCAGTATTTTGTCCTTCAGTTTATATTTAAAGGATCTATGAGACTTGTCAAGTGTGCATGATATGGTGCTTGCTTGGAACAAATCTAAAATACATACAAAGAAAATCATAGTGGAACTAAATGCAATCACAAGCCCCTCTCCATTGTCTGACACTAGCATACTGGTCAAGATCTAAACCAAAATACCCAATACAACAGAAATACGCCATTACCAGCAAGCCAAAGCTAGTTACTCAAATGTGAATCATGTCATTTTTCCACACACAGCTACAATATTCATGGTCAGATTTCATATTCTAATACCGGAAATGAGAAAGATAATTCTTCATATTAGTAAAACAATATGCACCAGGATAAAGAGCGTCCTTTTTAAGTATCATCAATGGAAAAGATCAATAGCAACGTCATATTCAGAAACTATACAGGGTTAAATAGTTCATAAAGCAATAGAAATAAACAAAAATGCTAAAATCCTTCATTGGTGATTCTTCTATATGTTCCTCACAGCAATCTCCATCTCACTCACTTTGCCAACTACATGAACTTCCTAGTAAAACACTCCAACATTTATCTAGTTATTGTGGCATACAACATGCTAAAACGTGTAGAAACAGGAAATTCAACCAGAGACTAGGATAACAAATTAATATCACACCGATAGGCACATCAAACAAACAGTTAAAATACTTCAACATCAAATGGAACCAAAACCAAGAAAAACATATACTGTAAACCAGAATAAAGGTAACCCACTGTAGCCCATTATTCTGTTTCCAGGAGCTTCAGCCACATGGAAATAATCGGGCCACCGCGCCAAATAGGTCATATAGAACGACATGTTGAACTGCAATTGTTAATAACTGCTGTTAATGGCCATGGAATTACACCAAATCTTCACTTAAACAAGCCGTATAGCTTCAATTAAAATAAAATAATAAAGAAAAAACTAACGGTTTCGGTGAGATGGTCGAGATTCACTGATGCGAATCGGAGGAGATCGTTGCAGCAAAACCTTCGAATCGTCGTCATATCTCCGTCGCTCTTCGTTACTGAGATGATTCTTTTCGCGTTTTCTAGTTTCTTTACTTTGAACGGGTAGAACCGTAGAGGAAGAAATATGGAAATGGGTGAAGGATGCAATCTGGCAAACTCGTATTCGACCCGCTCGCTGACCCGTATATCTTCTAGCATATTCGGGTATTTTCCTTCCTTATTATCATAGTGACTATGAAACACCTGATACAAATACGATATGATACGGATATTGAAATACAATATTTTGAAATTTTAAGAATATGACTACGGTATATATATACATATAAAATACTAAGTATAATTAAAAAGCAATGCTTCAAATATAAAAATCTGAAATGTAATAACTCACAGAGACACACAATAAAATGCTGAAAAAATGAACAACATAATAAATTCTATATATTCCATGTGTATATATATTCATGAAGTATTGGATATGTGTGTTTGTGCTTCCTAACATAGTGATAAATTGATTATTATTAATATCAAATTTAAAAAGAAAACTTTAATGTTAATAAAAAAGAAGTACATATAATGAAACATCTTGAAATTTGAAAATGCCGAAAAATTAATAAAATTATATCTATTAAAGTAATACATTTATTTCTATTATTTTTTGACTTAAAGTACTAAGGTATTTTTCTCTTTATTATTGTGGTTGAAACTTAAAATCGTAAATTACGATGAAGAATGGTTGTTTTGTAATTAATTCAATTAGATGAGACCCTATGCAATGCACGAATTGTATAGTTGTGAGGTGTACATTTTGTGCTAAGACATTAACATGTTTTTTCTAATAATTCTATTAGTTTTATCTCAATGCGTTGTAATAATTTTGACATTAGGCAAGCAAATTGTTTTTAATATTTTTTTATAGATGAAGTGAAAAAAATACCGCACCTCATGATCATTAAAAATATATTCAATTTGGCTTCTTGCATAAATATAAAATGATATGTATGGATATGTGTAATATATAAATTTGGAAACATATCTTAAGATGTTTTCTTCAATCAAAATAAGTATGTTTTTAATTAAGTTTAATCACCTGAAAAAACAGTTATATATAATTGTGAAGAAATGACAACTATATATATATATATATATATATATATCACAAATAACCAAAATAGTTGAATATACAAATTTTTAAATGTTGACTTCTAAAATCTGTCATTTCAATAGAATCAACATTTTTTTACTGTAAATAATTTTTTTTATAGTATTGTGAAATGAACATAAAAGATTTTGTGATACTACTTATATAGACCTCTCTATGAGAGTGTTTGCAAAACTTCTACTTTAGAAGAAGTGATTTATTATAGCAGAAGTAAAAGTAGCTGAGAATCAGAAGTTTGTAGTGTTTGAAAATAAAATCAAAAGTTGAGAATGAGGAGTTGGGAGTGTTTGGTGCAAAAGTAGTAAAAATATTTATTTATTTGTAAAATTTAAACTCGAGGCAAAAGCAGAATCTAAAGTACCTCTCTCCATTATTTTAGATATGATTAACCAAAAGCATAAGTTGGTATTGCAGACACTAAAAACTGTTTTTTTAAGTAAAAAAAACAAAAAATACTTATTTTTAGAGGGTGTTTGGCTGAGCTTATAAGCTCTTAAAAATAACTTATAAGATGTTTAAGAGCTTATAAGCTCTAAAGATGTGTTTGGTATTTTTTTCCAAAAAGCTTATAAGCTCTAAAAAAGTTTGAGAACTTATAAGCTCCTAAAAAAAGTACCTCCACCCCAACTTTTTTAAAAGAACTTATAAGCTCCTTATTTTAAACATTTAAAAGACAAAAATAAACTTAATAATTTTATAAGATATAAAAAACAACATTATAAGTTTCAACTATCTTATTTTATCCAAACACTGACGATTTATTTTTAAAATAAGATTTAACATCTTATAAGCTCCTAAAATAACTTATAAGATGTAGGAGCTTATAAGATGTTTTAAATAAGCTTAGCCAAACACCCTCTTAGTTGATCACTTCTATCCGAAGTTGATATGTTTAACCCAAAACCCGATAAGGTTAGGATTAGGGGCTGGTCCAAAACTGTAAGGGTCCGTTTAACATTATCGGATCCTATTTTGTAATACCCTCTTCCCCAAGCCCAAGCCCAAGACAAAACCAATTATTTTTACTCGCTCCACGCCGAAATCAGAGAGAGCCCTAGCACCATTACCTTTATCCCCAATCCTTTTAGGAAATCTCGTATCAAAATCATGGATATCTTGAAGCAGGAGTTGCAGAAGCAACGGCAGAGCCTGGCGGAGGACGTAGGCGGGAAGAAATACTTCAAGCGCTCCGAAATCGAGCAGAAACGCCTCCAGCGGTTGCGGGAGGAGGAGAAACGCGAAACCGAGGCCAAAGCCCTTCGCCAAAAGAAACTACATCGAGAACAGCAGATGAACGACCCCAATTCATCATCCAACCATAATTCCAATCCGGAAGTCCCAAATTCTAAGGCCGAATCGTCCTCTTCAAATCCCTAGTCGAAGAGAAAAACATCGATGATCTCAATCTCCCGAAGCAAGAAGTCATTCGCCGCCTCCGCTTCTTGAAACAACCGGTGACTCTCTTCGGAGAGGATGATGAGGCGAGACTTGACCGTCTGAAGTTCGTGTTGAAGGCTGGATTGTTTGAGGTTGATGACAGTGATATGACGGAAGGGCAGACGAATGATTTTTGCGGGATATTGTCGAGTTGAAGAAGCGGCAGAAGTCGGGGATTATGAGTGATAGGAAGAGGAAGTCGAGGGATGATGGAGGAGAGGATAAGGACGGTGGAGATGGAGATAAGGATCTGAGTGGGGACGGGGCGTCCTCTGGTGTGGATCACGACAAGGATTTGAAACGAATGAAGGCGAATTTTGAGGAGTTGTGTGATGAGGATAAGATTCTTGTGTTTTTCAAGAAGTTGTTGAATGAATGGAATCAAGAGCTAAATGAGATGAGTGATGCGGAGAAGAGGACAGCTAAAGGGAAGTCGATGGTTGCCACGTTTAAGCAGTGTGCCCGATATCTGAACCCACTGTTTAAGTTTTGCAGAAAGAAGGTGAGATTTATGTCCTTCTCTAGTGAATTATTGTTTGTGATTTATGTTCATCCGCAAGTCATATGCTTTTTGACGGTGTTCTCATATGATTTTGGGGTGATATTATGTCAACGTGAGCATATTTGTCTTGTTATTTAGGAGCTAGGATGTATTTTTAGTGTGTTCTTTAATAGAGTTCATTCCATGTTTTCTGGAAGACTGGCTGAATGCATAACCTAGAGCAAGCAGTAGTGGAAGTAGCTTAATTTCATGCCACAGAATTAAGGCATATGATTAGCGTTTCATAAAGATATCTCATCTTTGATTAACTACTTTCAGCCTAATCATGTGCTATATAGTGAATGGAGGTGAAGCTATTCTGCTACGTACATTTGAATTTGATGGATGGGTGTGTTCACCTGCTCTCTCTATTTTCTTTTAATCCTTGTCATGTGCTAATATAATGGAAGGATGTGAAAAATTGGTCGGTTGAATACGTATAAATTTTATTGATTTTGGGGTCTTAACTGTCAGTGTATCTAGGAGAGTAGTAATATTTCTGTGCCTGTGAATTGTGATGAATACAGCTGAAGTTGCTGGACATTTTTTTTTTTTGTTTCTACCTTTTCTCTTCTTTTTTTTTTTAATTAATTAATTAATTAATTAACTAATTATTGGGGTTGGGTGTGGGGTAAGTGGGGTTGGGTTGGGGAGGTGGTGGTATTATCTTGAAAATTCTGAGAGAACCCGTATCTTAAGCTTTTAACAAAAGATGCGAATGTCTGGTGTCTAATTGTGTTATCTGGTGTACTGTTACTTGCAATTGCACTAGCAGCTAAACAACCAGTATTATAGCATCTGAAAGTTAAAGTTTTAGAGCCGGGAGTGTGTGTTTCTGTACACAATCAATTCTTTGGGAAGTCTTAGGGTGACATTCTTGAACATTTACTGCAACAGGGCCCTGGGTTTAAGCTTATACATTGCCTCTTTTGTTCTGCAGACAAGACATCTAGAAGTCCTTGTTTGGTTTTTCTGGAAACTCTAATATTAATGTTGCTTGCAAACTCAGACTGGAAGAAAGAAGAATTGAGTTATTTCTTAGTCATCTTCGGTTGTCCAGAAGTATTAGGACATTAAGTTTGACTAATTTCATGCATAATGTGATGTGATTTTTCCTTGGCATAGGTAAAAATTATGGCTCAAAGGTACAAGAACTACAGGACAATTGAAATAAAAATGCGTCTTGTTGTCTCGTTATTTTTACATTTTTCATTTGTTTCACATAACTTCTTTATGTGCTATAGTATTATCTGAACTGAATTGATCATATCATGCTAACATTAGCCATTAAATATGTCAATTTAGAATTTGAATTAAAATTACGGCATCATGTTAGCATTAATTGTTTTATAATGCCCATGCCCATGCCCATGCCCATGCCCATGCCCAATGGTAATGATCAGTATTATGTTCATAATTATCAGCTACGGTGTTCATACTTCATACAGGAACTTGTTATTTCATTTTGCACTCAAGTTTTGAGGGTCTTTTAATTACCACAAGAAATAGGTGATTTACACGGCCTTTTTCTTTCCAGGTTCTTCCTGATGATATCCGACAAGCGTTGATGGTGGTTGTCCAATGCTGTATGAGGCGGGACTACCTAGCTGCAATGGATCACTACATTAAAATGGCCATTGGAAATGCTCCTTGGCCTATTGGTGTTACTATGGTTGGTATTCACGAACGTTCCGCACGTGAAAAGATTTATACCAACAGTGTGGCCCACATTATGAACGATGAGACGACCCGTAAGTATTTGCAGTCTATTAAAAGGTTGATGACTTTACGCCCAACGGCGCTATCCAACTATGCCGTCCAAAGCTGTGGAGTTCAACAGCCTTGCAAATGGTAGTGATTTGCAGTCACTGTTAGCGGAGGAGAGAGCATCTGGAGGGAAGTTTCAGTCCAACGAGGAGAGGCTTCTTTTGATGCCTGCTTCAAAAGACGAATAAGTTAACAAAATAGTAATGAATAATTGTGGTTTTATTCGCTTAAACATTGCGTTCTGAATGTTGATCGTCGCTTGTGGTGAGGGGCTGTCAAGAGAATGATACCACATGGCCTCCATGGTTGATGAATTTATATTCGGACAATGCACAATTTTACGTGTTTATATTCCTGACTTTTTAAATTTTGTTTGCTTGTTTGTTGAGTTTGGTGAGTTTTTGATTCTCTTGTGTTTTAATTCTGAGAATATACGAAATGTGCAGATTAAGTTGACATGAATTTTATAACCTCATCAGATTATAACCTAGCAATGGTGCCAATAAGGTGTTCCAATCAAAACAAATACACAAGTAACCTGAATTTTGTTACTATCTTTTACAATGATGCAATTTTCTTCCTCTTCTATCCTTTAGCCTCAAACTTTCCCTCCAAATTCATTGGTCTGTTTCCATACCATAAGTGTCTTCCAAACCACTTGTCACCTTCTTTCTTCGTTCGGCAATCATATCTGAATATGCCTGAAAAAACGAACATATAAACTTCTATTAGTATATCATAGTAACTATGAATTTGAACAGATCTCTCCAACTTTTTCTATGGTAAATTACTTAAAATTACACCTGAGGTTTTATGTAATCATGAAAAAGATCCAGTTATCTTTCAAAATTACAAATAACCCATTGGGACATCACAGATGTCTCTTGAAGTTTGTTTTTCTTTTTACAAACACTTCCCTCAGTAGGTGCAATTCAGAAAGTAAAAACAAATATCGAAGGGATTTCTGAAACATAACTAAGTTTTCTTTACAATTAGAAGATTAAATCTGAAGGATTATTTTTGTAATTAACCCCATTTTCTGTTTTCTCTCATTTTCAAAAAATTTTCACCTGTACATGGTTGCAACGCTTGCTTGACGATACAGAAGCTGGGAAACATGGTTAAGTAAGATAATTGATGAGGAAACGGTGATTGTACCTTTGGATAAGAGTACAGAAAGATGTACCACCACAAACAAATTAGAGTTGTTACTATTGAGGTAACAACAATGGAGTTCAAAATTAACCAGCTACCCGTTATTATTCCTATTCCAGTCAGTGCAATTGTCCAAGGTTGGCACCTGAAAAGAAAAAGGAAATTATCAATGTCGATAATTTGGAGAATAATTGATCTAAAAAATACTACTGCATTTTGCAACACAGTCTGATGGTCTTACAGTCTATCACCAAGTGCTGCATAAGCTGAACTTAGGAACACGAAACCCATATACTCAATATTAGGTGTTTGAAATGTACGTCTTGAGGCAAATTTTGCTAATATCCGCTCGTTTTTCTACATTATCTGATTTAAGTACATTTTTCAGGTGATTAAACACACACATCAGTTTATCTCAATCATCTTAGCAATAATGGCTTTGAAAATGGTCTTACAGTCTATCACCAAGTGCTTCTTAGAGCTGAACTTAGAAACACGAAACCCATATACTCAATATTAGGTGTTTGTACGTCTTGAGGCAAATTTTGCAAATATCCGTTCGTTCTTCTACATTATCTGATTTAAGTACATTTTTCAGGTGACTAAACACACACATTAGTTTATCTCAAACATCTTAGCCATAATGGCTTTGAACATTTTAAAAGAAAATCAGAACATTTCACAACTAACAGAAAATGAGTCATCGTTACTTCACCAATTGCAGGCAAGAAGTAGGAAAGGTTAGCCTATAAATCACTTGTATCGATAATTCTGAATAAGCTACAGTGTCTGAGTTGGTTTATAAGTACTATACGCAAATGATGGTGTAATTTTCAATAGTTTTAGGGAGTTTGCAAACACTTCCGCCAAAGCGACAAACAGTTGAGAATCAGAAGTTGACAATGTCTACAAATAGAAGATGGAAATTGATTAAGAGAGTTTTTGGTGGATAAGTCGTAAAAGTATTTTATTCAAAGTCAGAAACCAAAAACACTCCTCTAGCTGCTTTTAGATTTTGATCAAATGAAGCCGAATCAAATGTAGAAACTGACATTTGCAAACACTAAAGAGTGTTTTTTTTTTCCCGCTAAAAGCAGAGAATGTTATTTTAGTGTTTACAAACACTCCCTTAATATCCTCATATGGGTGTATTCACTGTTCTAATTGCAGATTCACTATTACTTCATGACTCACCACAAATAGGAAAAATAATCAAATATCACCGTTAATTAGGATTGAAAAACAAACCAAACTACTTGATACTCGACTCGAGATCGATTGTTAAAAACTAGTTAGAACTCGATTCCTTAACATAACGAACCAAATTTAAACACATTTTCCCGTTCGATAAGAAGTAAAGCTCGGCTCGAGCTCAACTCGATTAGTAAAATAAGAATAAAATATGTGTAAAAATATCAACCTACACGAACTCGATTCGTGTTCGGCTCGACCAAAGCGCGTTCGAACTCGATTCGATTAATAATCAAACAAAACTCAAACACAATTTTTGAAGTTCGATTAACATTCAAACAAGCTTGAACAAATACTATGTTCGGCTCAACTCAACTCGTTTACACACCAACCTTTAATTGAGCTATGCAATACTTCCTCAACTAATGAATTAAAAACAACTTAATCCAAAATTGAACATGTTCAACAAATTCAGAGTACCAAAAAGCTGATTACAGAATAAGCTATCAAGGGGATTACCACGAAGGTTTGGTGTCCCAAACGGAGTCGTACTCAAGGGATAGATAATTGAGATAGCTATCCATGTCTTCAACGGCGCCGTTTTCGTCGAAGAAAGCCTTCTCTTGACCTGGTTCAACGCCATCACGAAAACCGCTCCTCCGAAGGGTTGTTTGGTGTCTGGTTTTATGGAATTGTTTGGAACCTGAAGATAGTCTTGCGCCGAAAATGAGAGAAATTTGGGGTTTGATTTGCGGAGAAGAAGAAGATGATGATGGTGATAAATTGAGAAAATTAGGGAAGTGAGAGTGATACTGTAGAGCTATCATATCTGGTGCTTGAAATTAGTAAATTAGTAAGCAACCTCTTTTCACCATCATCCCCCGTTAGTGTTTCCTCTTATTTTGATGGGTGTATAACACTTATCGTATTAATATTTATAATTTATGTTTGATTTGTACTTGTAAATTAATATGTCTTTAAGTGTTATACGGCGTGTCAAAACATATGTGTAGTGAAATTAAATGTATCAATTTGGGTTATTGAATCGGGATCGTGTTTAGTTTGCGTTGATTTGAATTATGATAAAAAAACATCAAAAATAAAACAAATACGTTTTAGATAAATTGGTAACTTGATTTCGGGTTCGTGTTCGTGTTTTTTTCAAGAATCTTGGTCGACTCGTGTCGGGTCAGAATCGACACCCCTAAGTGAAATATGGGATAAAATATAATTTTGGAATCGAATATCTAATACAAACCATAAAGGAGTCTAGCAATTTCAGTCATGTAGTTCTTGATGTGGTACTTTTGGTATTGATGATTTTATTCGTTTGTCAAAATAGCAACTTCAATCCATTAACTTTTAATGGTCATGTGTATTTTTCGTATTTTGAATGAAGTACACATGTATTATTGGAACAAATGAAATATTAAAATACCGATTGGAACTAAAATCACACAACTCAAATTTTGTAAGATAAAAGATGCACTGAATCAAAATTTTATAGAATTAAAATTGCTACCTAAAATATTTACATGACCAAAATTGCTAGCCCCTATAGTTACAGATTTCACAATTAATCCTATAGTATTTTTTTTTTTTTTTTTTTTGAGAAGGAATCCTATAGTTTATTAATAAAGCATAATATATCCAATAGTTTATTACATTTTAAATCAATCATCTTATCAACCTAATAAACGCCTCCTAAATTTGTAAATATATTATTTGCTCTACAAAGAGATGTATTTATTTCCAAAAAAAAATTATGTTGTGTTCATATTTCACAATTTAATTAATATTTTGATTGTTGAATTACAAAGCTATTCTGAAAAATATGTAGCTGGTTTGAATTACGTTAGTTTGGGTCTCTACTTGGACTGTCATTTTAAAGCCCATTATTTGTTGGACAAGCAGTTTTTAGTCCCGCCCATGTTCGGCCCATATCAACCCATAAAGGACTCTTCTTATTAGCAAAACCCTAGATTTAACTCGTCTCCTCAGAAAGCAGAAACGCCCTTCATCTTCAAGCAGAAAGACACTACTCAGCTCCTGTTGAGCTTCAGCACAAGGCGGCAGCGCCGTAAATCAGCTTAAACGACATCGTAATTTAATCCGAACTCCTGTTATCTACATGTATCTATGGTTATACGTGAGATTGATTTGAATTTGGCGTCGTCTTTGCTTTTTCCAGGAAATGGCGGACAAGGCAGTAACTATCAGAACGAGGAAGTTCATGACAAATCGCCTTCTGTCCAGGAAGCAATTTGTATGTGTTCCAACACTTTTTTTTTTTTAATTACTTGCTTGTAGCGGCTGTTTACCGTCGTATTTCGTTTTTAATTTTGTTTTGTAGGTTATTGATGTGTTGCATCCAGGAAGACCTAATGTTTCTAAGGTCTGATCCTTTAACCATTCATTTCGTGTTTATATTCGTTTTTTCTGTAGCGCTTCTGTTTAATGTAGTATTTAGCTTCAAATTTAGTACTGGATTATAGGACAATATCTTGTAACCTTTTAGTGTTTTTCATTTACCAAAATAGATTTAGGAGATGTTGGCTTTAGAAATGATAGGAAACATTCTTGTTCGTTTACACGATATATAGTAATAGAGAAAATCAGCTATATGGTTTTAAAATATAATCCCTCCTTTATTTTCTTTGGGAAAAGTGACGGGGATTTGTGGGGAGCTTTGTGTACTGTTCTCATTTGCTGTTGTTTTATTGTGATTTTAATGAAGGCTGAGCTCAAGGAGAAATTGGCTAGGATGTATGAGGTTAAAGATCCAAATGCCATATTTGTTTTCAAGTTCAGGACTCACTTTGGTGGAGGCAAATCCACTGGATTTGGCTTGATCTATGACTCCGTCGAGAATGCTAAGAAATATGAGCCAAAATACAGGCTAATCAGGGTAATTCGTTTATTTATTTAGCTGCTCAAATTATTATGTTTCTTGTATCAGTTTAGGAAACATTTCATAATATTAGTATTCCCGTTACATGGCATTGCTAAATTATGAATTTCACATTTTGTAGTTAATTGAATTAACTGGTAACTGCACTTTGTGAACTCTTCTTTTACTAAAATTTCCTCCTTTGCATTGATTATGCTGTCAATCTGCTTCTATTATTTGCCCCACTTTTATACCTTAGCATTGAATTTTCTTTCTTTCTCCATGCAATTCCGAGTTTTACTTTAGCAACCGGTGAGCCTTGTGGCAATCTGGAGTTGTTTCTTGTGACCCTGTTACCTGAGTTTTGATTGTCATGTGCTATTTGGGGTGGTGGTTTTATCATCACTCTAAATAATATATTAAAATACTGAATTTTCCTTCTCAATTATGTTCTTTTATATCATTCTCTTCTTTTTCTCCATTTTAGATATTCTTACTCTCTGCTACCCCCCGATTTTTTACTATGGATGATTATCAGGCTGTTTGGCTGAGCTTATGAGCTCTTCAAGGCATTTTATAAGATGTTTGAGAGCTTATAAACTGTTTAAATTTGTTTGGTAAATTTACTAAGAAATGATCTTATAAGCTCCTAAAATAACATCTTAAAAGCTATAGCATCTTATTTTATCCAAACAATTCAACAACTTAATCTTTAAATAAGATCTAACATCTTATAAGCTCTAAAAACATCTTATAAGATATAGGAGCTTATAAGATCTTTTAAATAAGCTTAGCCAAACACCCTATATTTGAAGAAAATGTGGTAAATTTTGTGCTGCTGATCTTTTATCATGTTCAGTCTTTTCAAATCAGTCAATCAGCATTCTGCTCGAGTAAGTGCATGATTAAACAATTGGAAATAAGTAGTATTGGGATGTAATGCTATCTAAGTTATTAGTTTATTTGTGGATCTGGAAATGCTTACATTGTTATTATAGTTTGTTTGTCTGACAAAATGGGGAACTTTGAATTTCAGAATGGTCTCGACACCAAGGTTGAGAAGTCCAGGAAGCAGATGAAGGAAAGGAAGAACAGAGCTAAGAAGATCCGTGGTGTTAAGAAGGTATAATTGTTCTTCCATTCGTATTCAAGACTCGTTTCTCAAGCTGGAGATACCCCTTCTCTATAGATTTTCTTGAAATCCTCTAGTCAAATAAACATCTCTGTTTCTGCTTGATTTTCTAGTATTTAATATTTCCCTGCAACTGTGCAGAGAAAAAATTATATCTGCTTTCATTCACCGCATAACATTGTGTAATTTTTTTTTTGAACACCCGAAGGGTGGAGGGTTTATGGGCCCCCTCAACCTATATTAACATTGTGTAATTTATGTTATGATTCTTGCACTTATCATGTTTATACTGTATTTTGCAGACAAAGGCTGGAGATGCTGCCAAGGCTGGAAAGAAGAAATAAGTTCTTTATTATATGGTGTTTTTTGTTTTACCAGTCTTCAACATTTTCATATGACAACCGATCTTTTTAGCTTTGCCTTAGGTTACTGAAGGACCATCAATTCTTAGATTATCATATGCACACAGTTTTGTGGTGGTTATAATCTTGGACTTCAATTGTTGTGTTAGAGATTTTAAAATTTTCCTTTTGCTCGAATTTGTTTCTCTATAAGGTCATATAAATGTTTAAGAACAAGTTCTGTGAATTGTGATCTCAAATTAGACTTGAAATATTGGGGTTTTGTACTTTTGTGGTTGGTGTAATAGACATGACTTGATAACTTTGCATGTTGAAATATTGCATATTGTTTTTATGTATGATCAAAATGAGATACAGTGATGATGTTTCAATCGAACACGAGTTTTAAATTTCAACTTCTGATGATGCTCTCCAACTATTATATATATATTATCTGGATATATCATGAATGGCTTCAGTGTCATAGGCTGGTTATATTCTTGGGACTGCTTAAGTCCATGTTTATCCATGTTATAGGGACAAAATCTTATGTTCCACTTTTTTCTTGTTCCACTACAAAATCAATATATTTGATGAATGCTACGTGTGCAATTGTGATATTATATTTTACACGTGTTATTCTTCCAATTTAATGGATTATGAGTGGAACATGAAAGAGGAATATGAAATTTTAATCCTATATTATATGTAAGTTCAATTATAAAAAAGCCTCTGCATTTGATTTTGTCTATTCAGTTTGAATCACATTGATAAACAATAAACAAATGGGCAAAATTAGAAATATACAATCGTTCATCATGAACCCTGACTTTTTTGCATTATGAAAAGGGTCAATAACCGCAATACCCCATATTCTTCATGTTAGGACCATTTTAAAGTCCATTAAAAATTGAATATTTACATTAAACATATTTTCACAAGTAATTTCTATGGTTTAGGGGAAGGAACTTAAATAATTAAGAAATATTTTTTATGTTTTGTAGGATTTGTATCATCAACGTAAGAGTTATAATTTTGTTGCATTGAAGTTCTTATAAATGTTCACCAATTGATGTTAGTGGTAGGATGTGCAAGAGAAGTAACAATATAATTTGTAGTGTCTTATTAAGTTTATTTAAATTATATTAAAAGTTTTATAAGTCTTATAAAAGATTTTCTAATCTAAAAAAATATTATAATTTAAAATACCATGAAGTTCTTGATATTTTTTTTTGAATGAAATTACGCAATGAAAATTTAATAAAATAATTATAAAAGAATTTCTTAAAATCTTCAAATATATATATTTTTTTAAAAAGCTAATAAGACACATAAAACTATTTTGGAATCTAATAAATTTATTTTCTAAAAACTTATCAGACATTTTTACACAATCTAAAAAATATTAACATGAGCTCATAGAAAATTTATTTATTTCGTCTTCGACAATTATTTGTATCAGAATGTTATATTGACCCATCCACACTTTTTCCAACACATACGCCCAATCAGAGATTAAAAAAAAAACATAAAAATTAAACTAAAAAGTAGTATAGACTATATAGACAGATGTGAATTTTGATAATCATTCAACAAATGGGCCAAAAGCAGACCAGTTTAAATGTGGACCTGGGCCGTAGTTCTATTAATAGGGCTCTTGAAGCCCATCCAATATTTTATATAAGTTCACGTTAACTAAAACCACTCTAGGTTTCAAGCTTTCCTCTTACGAAGTGAAAAACCGAGCAGCCGCTCACCGAAGAACGCAGCATTCTCCGCAGCTCGATTCGAAACCCTAGCCATGGTATAAGC
Source organism: Rehmannia glutinosa (assembly GCA_016081115.2). Classification (NCBI taxonomy): domain Eukaryota; kingdom Viridiplantae; phylum Streptophyta; class Magnoliopsida; order Lamiales; family Orobanchaceae; genus Rehmannia; species Rehmannia glutinosa. The sequence continues at coordinate 90,296 of JABTTQ020001120.1, read as the reverse complement.
TCAACTTTCTGACTAACATCTCACTAATTCTTCGTCATCGTTGGCATTTTTTATCATGATTGTGTTGATTGATGTTTGTTTCTTCTAATCGGCGGAACCATGTGAAATTTTGCAGTCGCTGGTAGCAAATGAGGAGTTCCAACACATTCTGCGTGTGCAGAACACTAACGTCGATGGGAAGCAGAAGATCATGTTCGCCTTGACCTCCATCAAGGGTATCGGTCGCCGTTTTGCCAACATCGTGTGCAAGAAAGCCGACGTCGACATGAACAAGAGGTCACCATTCTCATTCTCTGTTATTTTACTTTTTTTGCTGTTTTCATGTTTTTGTTTAGACACGAGTACTAGTATTATATTTTCTGAATTTATCTTTTTTTCATTTGTAAGTGTGAGTGCTGTTGCTTTTCGTTTTATCTGATACACTAGATAAGTTTTATTTTTATAAATGACTGTATGCTTTCTTGACAACATCTGTGCGAATTGGCATCCTGCAAATGGTTCTTCTTAGATGTTTTTCCCTTTTTTATTTCCATACTTGTGACAGCTATGTGAATTGGATGCTACAATATTTGCGCTCTGATTCAGAATTGATCTTATGTACTTACAATATTTGTCTCCCCGTCCATTGCTAATGCAGCTTGGGTGAGTTACACTTATGGATAAATAAATGATAATGTCTTGAAGAACATTTGATCCAAGTGGTTTCAATTTTAATTGGATATGTCCACATGCTTTTTCTTTACATGTCTTGAGCTTAAGTTTGTTTCCTGTAATTGTTACTTATTCAGACTCAAGTTTGTATATCCTGCGACTCCCTTGGGACGGAATGATACTCTGTAGAAAAGTATAGTAATGTTAGTATTATTTCCCCCTCCCTTCTCTAGTACTTTCAATTTTGACATTGTTATAATCTTGAATGGACTCTGATGTTTATGAGCTCTGAGAAGCTGACTTGACTATATGTTACTGCACAAGCATACTTGAGTAAATGAGTTGGCCAGTTAACTGTGGCAGTTTAAATATTTTGTAATTAATAAGAACATTAACCTTCCAATCATTTTTGTGTTCTCCACATTTCCCTTCCGAACAATTATTATTAGTCAGTGTGTTGGAGAACCCATGCTGTTTGTGGATTAATCTGAAGTTTTTATCTTTGACAGGGCTGGTGAACTTTCTAATGCTGAAATAGATAGCTTGATGGTAATTGTTGCGAATCCTCGTCAGTTCAAGATCCCAGACTGGTTTTTAAACAGGAAGAAGGATTACAAGGATGGAAAATTCTCTCAGGTGACTTCCAACGCGTTGGATATGAAGCTTAGGGATGATCTTGAGCGTTTGAAGAAGATCAGGTTTGACAACACAACTTCTAAGGTTTCTCGAGTCTTGACTTCTCATGTATTTCTTGTATTTATTTTTTGTTTTTATTTATTACTCACAGGAACCACCGTGGTCTCCGTCACTATTGGGGTCTTCGTGTCCGTGGACAGCACACCAAGACTACTGGTCGTAGAGGAAAGACTGTTGGTGTCTCCAAGAAGCGATGAGCGTTCATCTTTTTTCTCTTTGTTGTTTAAGGATAATATTTGTGGGTTTAGGCTATCCTCTTTCTTTAGATATCATAATATGTACTGAGTTCAATTATATTTTATGTTTTGGATTGCTAGTTTGGTTATCATTAATCACTCTGTTTTGTCATGATATTGGAAGACCAAATTCGTTTTGGGAAAGAATCTGTTGGTTTTGCATTTTTGTTCATCTGTTTTTTCATGGAATGGCTTTGCATGTAGCTTTGAGGGATTCCTGACTTATTTCTGCACTCTCACTTGTGTTTTTTTTAAGGCAAAAACTCGTAAGACTGGTCTAACGGGTCCATATCTGTTAGATGGATCCTAAATTAAGTGTTTGGTTGAGCTTATAAGTTCTTAAAAACAGCTTAGAAGATGTTTAAGAGCTTATAAGCTCTTAAAATGTGTGGTAATTTTTTTCCAAAAGTGTTTATAAGCTATAAGAAAAAGATGTCAGAGAGTTTATAAGCTCCTAAAAAATGTACTTTTACCCCATTTTTCTTAAAAGAGCTTATAAGCTCTTTATTTTGAAGATTTAAAAGACAAAAACATATTTAACAATTTTATAAGATATAAAAATATCTTATAATCTCAACTATCTTATTTTTTTCAAATACTCTAACAATTTATTTTTAAAGTAAGATCTAACTAGAAATAGTTTATCAGATATAGGAGTTTATAAGCTGTTTTAAATAATCTTATCCAAACACCCTCTAACCCGTATTAGTTGACCTATGTAAAATTAGTTCTCACTCGCTTTGATTTGTAAATGAGTTGGATCCTAGTCATGTACTAATCCGTGAGATTATCCCACACAAGATTTGCTCTTCTTTCTATGGGCATTTGAAAAACTGAATATGTAGGCTTGATAGTTGATAGTATGACTCTTTCAAACCAATGGCTGTTTTTGGATTCGTTTCATTTTCAGTTTTGTTGGTTTAGAATCGAATCGGATGCATTATTGTAAATTATATGGACAAATATACATACTACAAAATATAAAATCAAAAACAACAATTCTACGCAAATAGTATTTGCTTGCATTTACATGCAAATTTTAAGGATATTTAATTCACCCCCTTTACGGTGTTTGAACTTTGAACCAAGGATTACTCTTATCACCATGAGCAAACAACACCCAATAAATAAATGGAGGAGAAGTGAAAACTAAACATATATATACATATACAACACTCGAGAAACATACATATACACATCACAAAGTAACAAACCTAGGCCAGGGCTACTATGTACTTCCCCATCCCTTCATATATACACATTCAAAAAGATACTTTGTGTCACCATAAAAACATCTTCACTTCTCTTGATTAAGCCTTGCCGCCGCCGCCACCGGCCGCCACGCCGCCAGGGTGGGTGGCCATGTCCGGCTTGTTTCTGATCTCCGCAAATATCACTCCCTCTGCATCTTCCCTCGTGGCGGCTTGTCATCAATCAGTTTCTCCGTTGCATCCTACATGACCCCAAAAAAATTTCATTTAAGCTAAACGACGTTGGATAAAATCAGTGTTGTAAAAAGCGTTAAGCGCTAGCTTCGGCGGGGTTAGGTAGTCCTAATCGGATAACAAATCGTAGGCGGACGAGGGGAGCATAATGCATAAGCGGTGATTAATCGGGGCTAAACGGGACTTTTACAAGAGGATAAAATACGTTAGTAAAAAAGTTCAAGTATTTACAGCCAAAACATCTCCAAGCTTGATTTTATCCTCGTCACGTGTGGTTTGTACATTGCGGACCGCAGCAGACTGGGCTTCTGCTCCTACGCCACCAGGGACCAGGTGGCCCAGCCCGGTGGCCCGAACTGGCCGCCTGTCGCGCGGCGGCGTCACTCTGATCAATTGGCTTATCTCCGGCGGACAGGGCTGTTGCTTCCAGTGCTTCTCCGATGGTAATGGCGTCCGCTTCTAAAACCGAGGCGGGTTCCGTCATTTTCACGTCCGTCGGCCGGCCATATTGTCCTACCACCTGCATTTACAAGCGAATTAATTACTCTTTCGAAAAAATGTGTGTTTTTATTTTGTAATTAACTACAAAACCTACCCCAAGATTTAACTGAATTACAAAAAGCTCCAGTTATTTTCAAAAATTACAAATAGCCCTTGAAGTTTGTATTTACTCAACAAATTTCCCTTCTTAGCTTCTTGGGCCTCTCAAGGATGAAATCTTGTAAATTAAAATACATACTAGGGATCATCGAAAAAAAAAAAAAAAAACTGAAGTCTGAGCAAATTACACAATAAAAAAAAATCTACAGAACTTCGAAAATTGCAAAATCCAAACAAGGTTTGATTCTATCTATAGTTGAAAAATAAACCAAGCTACTCAATTCTAGATCAGTCTTTAAAAACTCAAATCGTTTGAGCTCAGTCGTTAACAAAATAAACTAAACTTGAACACAATTTTCATTCTACATGATGTAAAGCTCGGCTCAATAATAAAAAAAAATTGTGTAAATATACTAAGCTAAAATTTATGCAAGTTCAATTAATAATCAAACCAAGTTCAAATATCCACTCAAAAAAAAAAAAAAAAAACAAGTTCAAATACAATTTTTAAATCTCTATTAAAATTAAACAAACTTAAACAGTAATATCTTCAACTCTACACATTTACACCCTAATTGCACCTTCCCTTTGTAAGCATAAAAAAATTCAAAATAACCCTGACATTTATTAAAAATATTGCAATTGCCCCCATAAATTTATAATGTTGAAATATCTCTACATTTTTTTGTAGTTAGCACAAACCTCATAGATGTTTTCGTAATTTATCCGTAAATATTACGAGTATATGTAAATTTAAAAATAACCGAGTATTTTAGTAATTTTTGTAATTAAATTAATACTAATTAAGTGGCTGTTGAACCAAATTAAGAAGGATAATTACTTGTCCGCCAATAGCTTCGGTGACGACGCGAAACCCGCCGCCGAAATCCGCTTGGGCAACGGTGACACCTTGATCGCTGATGACGTCACTCATGTCCTCCGAGCCAACCGCGCCGAGCCGCTTGTTCAGATCGGCGGCTGATTGCATTACAGCCGCCGGACCGCCCTTGGTGTCTGGTCGAGCACGATGTTCTCGGCGGACTGTAGAGCGGCGGCGTCTTGTGGGGCTATGGGTTGCGAAGCCAATTCGCCGGAGACGACAAAAACGTCGCCGTATTTGACTGGCGCTGGTTTCTGTGGCTGTTCCTGGCTCATTTTTCTGTAAATTTGAGAATAAAAGTGACAATGAGGTTGGATTTGATTGGAAAATTTTGGGTTTGTTCTGTGAATTTTTATGAGCGGTGGCGAAGCGGCGTGTTCGTTTTGGGGGATGAAGAGTACACGTGTTTGAATCTGGGAAAAGACGGGTTTACACGTGGAGGTTTTTCGTGCATTAAACAAAACTTTTGAAATTGCTTATGTATGTTTTATTTTAAATTTTTGTAATTTTAGTTAAAGTAAATTTTAGATTTGTGTAATTTGGTCTTACAAATTTTAAGTTGATACAAATTTGGTTAAGCGCAATTTTAATATTTTAGTTATTCCTAAAATGTCACTGGTAACCTAAAAATAATAATCAAATATACCTAAGATAAGGTTTAAAATAGTATCAAGGCCCATACTTTATTTACTTGAGTTGAATTTATCTATCATTTATACTATAAATTACCAAATGGTTGAAGACTTTTAAATCTATGAATCCGGATCAAAATCCGAGATATTTGTTCTATATGTATTATTTTTTAATTATAAAAATACAAAAATACATATAAAGTCGGCAAAATTTGTTATTTTGATTAATACGTCCGAAATTACCTAACTAAAAAATAAAAAGACTAAAATTGTTAAATCCAAATATTATTTGATTAAATATGTTATTTTTGCCAAGAGGAAAAATTATTTTCGGACTAAAATTATAACTTCTTACAGGATTGTTATTTCAACACTCTTATAGACACGGTACCAATTTATAGAATTATCCCCGAAAAAAAAAAAACCTACAATCTTTACTCTTTTAAGTACAAATTTTGGAGCAAAGGAAATTTGTTTCGAATCAAATTCAGACACATACATAAAGTTTATCTCTTATTTTCTATGACTTTTCATCATTGGTGTTTCAATTATTTCATGAGCTATTATTGCATTCGTTGCATCCACACGGTGTATTAGAATATTAGATAAAATATCATAAAAATTTCCATAAAATGATAAAGTTAAAGAAAGAGACTAGAGGGTTTAGAGGCCAAGTAAACACCAACTCACAAATTTTTTAGGCAGTTTAGAAATTAATACTGACAATCATTTTCAAAAATTAAGTGGTGCAGTTTTCAATATTTTTAATTAAGATTTTACAAAAATCCAAGATTGAGAAATAACAATGGTTTTTTAATAAAAGAACAGAAAATCAAAAAAAGTACAATATTTCACACTGTTAAGTCACATCCCTAATGTGACAAGAATGTAGCACATCGAATGACATCTACCATTCATTTTAGTGACGGAGCTAGAGGGCTGGAGGCAACAGCCACCCTACATTATAAGTTTTTCAATCTTAATATAAGTTTGGTATATAGAATTATTAAAATTTTAATATATTTTACATATATATTATTTTTAAAGATCTTGCTCCCTAAAAAATTGAAAACTATGTCATGGCTCCGTGCCTACTTACACATTCAATAATTCTTCCAATTTCCAACTATTTATAGAAATGGAATCACGTTTGTTTATAATTTCCAAAATTAAATCATCATTTCCACTTTCTACTTTTCACATAAAACATCATCTCAAACCTACAATTTCAATTCTCAACCCTATACAAACCTACATCAATTATCAATCACTATTCTTATTTTTTAATTCAATTATATATGTGGGGCCTATTACCAACTTTATCTACTTAAAATACTACTATATATATCTAATGGGATCCACTTAATTTACAATCTTACAAATATATAATATTATATATTCAATTAAAATATTCAACCACTATCAACTTTTCAAATTATTATATTCATAAAATAATATTTCAAAACTATTTAACCAAACATAATCTTATTTCCAAACCTACATAAAACTCATTCTCATTCACTTATCCAAACATAATTCCAATTTTCACACGAAAACCAATAAATTCAAAATTCATTTTCCAACACTAAACTGAAATAGTCCACAAACATAACCATACAAGGCCCTCTATTTCCGTTGGCAATGATTATTTGTATTTGTTTGAATTTGCAATAAAATAAAAGTTCTATCGTTCCCGGAAAAAAATAGATTACCGATGCATATGACATCAAGGCGGCAAGGCCCTTGACAGTTGACATGCCGTCACAATCAAAGCAAAGACAAAAGAGGGGAGAAAAGAAACAAATTCAAGACCCCACCCTTTCTCATCAATTCTCCAAGGATCCAAACAAACAAAATCACGAACACCAACTTTCCTCAAAAAAAAAAAAAATCACAAACACCAACCCAAAATGAAAAAGAAAAAAAAACTCTGTTGGACCAACACCAAAATTACCATTTGTTAAAAATATCCGCCTCAACCCCGAATAAATTTTGCAGGCGTTAAATCTCATCTCCATCTAATACTATGTTATTTTTTCGATTAGGTCCGGTCTAGGCATATCATTAGGCGCAATAACACTGCATATCCAATCGCACCCGTAAATACCCACATTTTATAAGGGTTGGTATAATTAGGCGCAATAACACGATCTTTTCGCGTTAAACTAAACTTATTAAAGATTATATTAAAGTTAGTGGGTAGGTCATTCATATGCTTTAGGACTAATCAGCTCTACTATGTTTGGATTTACCTATGTGGTTCTACATGAAAATCCAAGTCACCTTTGAGTCATGTAACCATCACAAGTACAATAATGCAACTTACATTCATAGTCTATTGACACGGACCCCAATCAACACTCATGCAACTTCTATCAGGCAGCCAGGGAAAGTCACATTCAGTTACTCCGATGAATGACGCATCTACAAGATGATCACAATTTCTACGTGTGTTTTTCATCTAATATGTGAAACATGGAGTAAAATACGGAAAATGGAATGGAGATCTCATCCACATAAAAACGTTTCTCACGTAAGTGCGTGTTATCATTAATGTTTTCCGTTCAGAAAATTGAAAAAGATTACAAACATCTTCTACCTTGTTATAACAAGGAGAACCTATTTAGGAACGTTTGCAAATTAGAAAAATAGTGATTTTCAGCTTCTAGATGCAAAAGACAACTATATTTGGCTCTAGAAGCTGAGAAACACTTTTTTAAAGAGTTTGGATTGTGGTTTGCAACAATTTCAATTGCAAGACAACAAGATGATAGCAATTTTTTGTAGACGAGAAGTAATTTCTACGGTCTACCGATAAAAGCTTGGCATAAGAAATAGTCCAAGCATCAATTATAGGAAAGTGACAATAACAAGGTGAGTATAAAACTAGACGCAACGTTAAGGGTCTATTCAAGGCGGGATGAGAGCTCTTGTTCCACTTTCTATATTTCACTCCCTATTCCATACACCTGGATGAATGACACATGTATAATTGTGACATCATCACGTATGCACGTTCATTCATGATGTAGTGGAATAGGGAAATTGGAACAAAAATCTTAATCCATTCAAGACGACAAGACCATTACTGTTGATTTTAAACTGTAAGTGTTGAGAAAACCCAATCCCAATCTCATAAACACAAGTAGCAGAGAAGATTACATCAAAACCATAGCCAACAAAGCAATCAATGAGTAGAAAACAATGATGGCAAAAGGGTAACATATAAGGCCCATATTACAAAAACATGAGACCTTCAAACTCAAACAGTTCAATTATCAAATAATTTTGATCTATCAACAGCTGCAAAATAACAGCTATTGGACTTGACTAAGGCCAACGCTTAAAGCAAAACAAACATGCATAGAAGACAAATCCAACACATATCTCATACATCTCGCACAACAATATGAATATCCAAACATGAGCCAATAGGAAAGATCAATTTTAATTTCACAAATAATCTAGGATCTTTTCTCTCCAAGCTATAAGGATCTCCATCTACGGCATCCATAGAAAGAAAATATAAGGAGTGTTTGCAAACGCTAAGAAAAAAGTGATTATCAACTTTTAGCTGAAAATATAGGGAGAGTTTCCGATTTTGCTTTCACTTAATCAGAATCTAAAGGTAGGAGGTGGCGGGGGGAGTGTTTTAGATTCCTGATTCTGATTCTGGTTTGATATTTACACAAACAAAAGCACTTTTACAGCTTATCCACCAAATACTTCCTATCTACCAACATTACCAACTTCTGATTCTCAACAACCTATCGGTTCTACGGCAATAAATCACTTTTTCCTTCAAACACTTCCATAATCATTTATAATTTCCGCCACACCAAATCCATAGAAGAAACTAAGATACAGTTATCCCACTATAACAGCCAAAAACAATGCAGTATAATTTTCCATGTGTGAGCAATGAAAAAACATGACAATGAAACTTACAGAAGGTACATGAAACAATTGCAGAGCAAGCAGGATTCAGTAAAATCTAGGTGAACATTTATTCCATTTTAAATCTTCCCTTCATAAGTGTAATTTAACCCTTCTTCATCAATCAATCTTATTTAAACAGTATAGCTTTTGATAAAAAAAAAAAATGGGAATCAAAATTAAGCAGAACTATAACCAAGCTCAAGCATATATTTCGGGTTTATAATATTTCTATTAAACATAAAAGCTTATCTCTAAAAGAGAGGGTGACGCAAATAAAAAGGTAAAGTAATTGTTATTTTACTGTACAAGAACAAGCCTCCCACCTCCAATATCTTCAACGTCGTCCTCGTCAGGGCCACCATCCACCTCCTCCACTTCGGCCGCCCCTTTCGGCACCGTCACCACGAGCTCGCCGTCTTCGTACGTGGCTGAAGCGAGCTCCGGCCGCATCAAATCCGGCAACCTGAACCGCCACAAATCGAGCTCCAACTCAGTCCCCGACACGTCAACGACTCCGTTTCCTCTTATAATAATCTTCGTAACCCCAGGGTAGATCTCGATAGCATCGGCCCTAACGTCGCCGCTGATATCATCGGTGGCGGCGGTGAATCTGAGGGAATTGGGGTTTCGAAGATCGAAACGTCGGCGTCTGGTGAAAGGGCAGCTCTAGAACCTTCGCGAATATATGGGGCAGCCGCCGCAGTTTTTCTGCCGGCAGCTGTTTGCCTGAGCTAGCACCGACGCGACGTCGTATCGCAGTGTGATGTTGCGTTTTCTGGGCACCGGGTGAACCTTCATTTGGAGCAGGATTTGATTTCGCAGAAAGAAAAAGAGAAAAAACCAGAAAAATCAGAAGATGAAAAGGCAGTCCAGATGAAAATTTGAAGAAAAAAAAAAGGAAATCGAATTAAAAAAATGGATCTCGTTAACAATTTGAGGCGAAGATTGGGTTTCTGTGAAAAGAACAAGAAGGGGGGAAAATAGGGGGAGAGTGGTGAACAGTGGGAGTGTTTCCTCTGAATATAGTTTCACAAGTTTTGTATGTATTGCAATTTTTACTTTGTGAGGAATTATTAAAAATAAATTGATTTTTTTTAGTTTATCTCCTATAAAGCACTGATAATTATACGGATACAGTACATAAATACGATACGACACAATATTTAAAATACGATATATTTTGAAATTTTAACGATACGAGTATGGTATATATATACATGTAAAATTATATATTTTTATATTATTAAAAATACAAAAATACTAAGTATAATTAAAAAATAATATTTAAAGTATAAAAAAACAAATTTTCATAAGTACTCAAATTTGAATTGTGATGACTCACATAAAAATACAAAAAAATGCATAAAAAATGAGCAATAGAATAAATTTTATATATTTTCATAGGGATGGCAACGAGCGGGTTTGGCCAAACCTCGGGACCCCGCCAAGGAGAAGTAAGACCCGGGACCCGCCCCGCCCCGCCTCAAGACCCGCCCCGCCCGCCTCAAAACCCGCAAGGGGGTCTAGACCCGCCAAATATATTTTTAAATTATAATAATTTATATTTTTCTATTTGTGGCCAAATTTTCAAAAATAATCAAATGCCAATAGATTAAAAAAATAAATAAATATAATTATGCAACTTATTATAACTATTTTTTTTTAGAATTGGCTACTATTAAGATTTTTTTAAAAAACAAATACTATTAGTATACTACATAGTACTCAACTAATACTTAAAATAAATATTCAAAGTAGAATACTACAAAATATTATATTAGTAAATTAAACTTTAAAAGTAAATAATATTATAATAGTACTCAACTAATATTTTTAAACATATAGCACTCAAATTTAAAAGTAAATAATGCAAAATATTTTAATATATATTTAAAAATTTAACAAAAATTAACATGCGGGGCGGGTCCGGGCGGGTCCTATAGGACCCGGACCCGCCCGGACCCGGGCGGGTTTTGCAACCTTAGACCCAGACCCGCCCGAGACCCATTTATCCAGGTCTGACTCCCATCGGGCGGGTTTGATCTTGATGGCGGGTTTTGGGTTTTGACCGCCCCATTGCCATCCCTATATTTTCATATATAGATATATTCATGGATATGAGTATCAAGAAGATCGAAAAAGATCATATCGGATACGTATTTGATATGAAGTCGACATCATTAGAGAAGTGTCCGTACTTCCTAATTTATCTCACATCAAAACACTTTTTTGAATTTTTCACCAAACATGTATTATATGAAAAATACATTTTGAAATGAAACATTTAATAAAAGCCCGTTTTTTAAATTGGCTATATTGTAAAAGTGCTTCCAAACATGGACCTAATTTGAATAAACTAATTATATATTAAGTGAAATATTTTATAGTATCAAAGTCAGAGTGGAATCAATGATAGTTTAAAAATAAACCAAGGCATTTTCATTAATCTTGATTTTCATAACGAATTATAAAAGTACATTTCCATTTTCATCTAAAAAAAAAATCAAAGATGAAGAATATGAAAGCTAAATCGTCAAAATAGTTCGACCTGGTGAAAATGATGATCAATGAGCAACAATTTTATAAACTTAAAAGGGACCAGGTCTATTTGCCAAAAAGCCGATCAACCCCGATCGGCCCGATATATTTTACATGTATTCTCTTCCACACGGCTAACCCGCCCTGCTCATTTGCCACCTCTAATGATAACAAGATTAATGTCATTTTCTACCGATCAAAAAAAAATTAATGTCATTTTCCATGAGAGGGTGAGGATGGGGATGTAGTGTACTAAGCAATTTCAGGAAAAAACCTAAAGTTGGATGTGATGCATGGTCCATGGCCTATACGTCATGGTGCATGATTTTGTTTATAATTTGTGTGTATATATATATATATATATATATAATAGACAAGAAAGACACAAAATTAATGGGCATGCGTGCTAAATTTTTAATTTTATAATATTCTGAATTTTTTGTTGTTGAGGATATATTTTGGGAAAGTAGGGATAATGAAAATCGAATTCAAACCTCTAATCTAGATTTAAAAGTCTTAACTACTTGTTTATTATCCATCTCCCTTAAAGTTTTCGTTTTTCAATAATGATATCTCGAATAAAATAAGAGAAAATAGTAAGTCACGGAGCCAAGGGGGACTGGCGGCTAGCGCCACTCCCCTCTACTTCAATATTTTTCATAAATAATATACATATTTGTATATATAATTATCAACGTTTATAATTCCCCTCCCCCCAATAAAAAATACTAAATTCTTTATCAATTAGTTTTATAAAAAATATTTCGCCCCTAGTCTTTATTTTCTGGTTTCGTTCCTAAAAATAGCTTTAAAGGATGATGATTTGTGAGAGAGAATGCATTCAAACGAAGGACAAAGTGTGAATATTATAATTAATCATATATATTCCTTCTTTTTAGCAAAGATGTATTGATATAGACGTACTATTTTCTAAAAAGAGTATGTTTAGATGAGGCTGTAATAGTTATAGTTGATGTTTTTGAGAAGGTGCTTAATATGTTTGTATATTTTGAAAAAAAAATTGGTTATTTTTTCTGAGAGGAATCTACACCCAAATTATATTTTTATAGGAAAAACATTTCTTGAAATGTATTTCACAAAATATTTTCACAAACAATTGTACCAAAATGAGCTTCTTTGGGCTTCTCAATATTTGATAATCGGGCTTGACATGGAATACAATACATGCATACTAAATTACTAATATTAGATTGGGCGCCCATCTCTCAAAGCCCTGTTGGAGAATAACTGACCTGGCCCAATAATACATAAAAATTTGAGAAATACAAAAAGAATTGCATTTATTTCCTTTAAAAAATTTCTTTAACCTAGGTTGAAGGGCAAAACTGTCGGAACAATTAAGTTTGGATGTGCTATGGGGGTGCTTGCAATCAAGGATGGTGTAAACGAGTCGAGTCGAACTGAATATTGTATTATTCGAGCTTATTTGAATCTTAGTTGAACTTCAATAATTGAGTTTGATCTTGTTTGATTATTAGTCGAAATGAAATTTGGTCGGTAAATACACCTAATCGAGCTTGGTGAGCGATGTTTTTACACATACTTTATTCTTTTTTACTAATTGAGCCGAACTCGAGCCGAGCTTTACATCTTATCAAACAAAAAATGTGTTTAAACTTGGTTCATTTATATTAACAAACCGAGCTCAAACGAGCTTTTAACAATCGATCTCGTGACGAGTATCGAGCTGACTTTGTTCGTTTTTTTGTCCTATTTGCAATCACTAAAAAACATTTCTCGCTTTTGGCCGAAAAATCACTTTTTAGTGTTTGCAAATGTCAAACTTACGCTTGATTCTGTTTCATTTAATTAAAATCTAAAAGCGAGAGAGATGATTGTTTTACATTTCGATTCTGTTTCTATTTTGTCTTATACAAACAAATGAGCATTTTTATAACTTATTCACAAGACACTTTTAACTTCCTAAGTTATGTTTTACTTGTTCAACTTCTCATTCTCAACTATTTTTATTTCTACTAAAATAAATAAAAGCAAAAGTTTTTGCAAAGACCCCACGGTCCCACCTAATGCAAGGGCAAAAACGACCGGTCCACAAATGCAAACTTAAAGTGGCCGACAATTTTGCCCTTCAACCTACGTATCATACGGTATGGGCAACGGGCCGTTCCTATCCACGACATTTAAATACAACTTTTGAAACCATTTCAGATCCGGGAACTTTTTTTTGCTTTCACAGAAAATTACAAAACGAAAGCTCTCACTAGCTGAAGGCTGAAGCATCTGTATACTGTAAACACCTTCTGTGAAGATACACAGTATTTAGAGATAGAAAAAGACCGATTCTAGGATTTACTCTGTCCTCACTCCAAAAATCAGGTAGTTTATGATTTGAATCTGGTATTTACTTATTTATTCTGTTTTTGTTTGTGTTTTTTCCCATCAGTTTTGGTTTTCATTTCTATGTTTTGATTTTTGTTTTGTTTTTATTATGTGTGTAGATCTGCGAAAGCTGAAGAGTGAGGCGGCGGTTTTTGTGGATACAAACAGGTAAAATATATATGATCGATTTATGGGCAGGGTTTAGTGAAAACAAATGTTGATTTGCTAAGATTTTGGTGGTTATGGTGGAGATCTAAGGTTCCTGATTGCTTAAGATATAATTCTTAGTGTTGTGGAGCTGTTAGGTTACCATTTCCGTTTTTTAGTTCTTTTTAGCAATAGTGTTCTTGTAGTTGTAAGAGCAGTGGGAAAAACTGAGTTGAGCTGATTGAGATGGAGACTCTAGTTGTTGTATCTCATCACAGGAACCACCAACAGTATTATAGTAGGAACCATGGCTATAGTCCTTCAAAATTTGATTCGTTTGGATCCGAGCCATCGGGGAATTTTCCAGGAATTAATTGTAGGACATTTCAGCCTGGAGCAGGGTTACTCCCAACCCCATTGAAATCTTTTTCCACCCCTGTTACGGAAAATGCGCTCTCGCCAAAAACCCCATCCCCGTCTTTTAATGAAAAGCAAAATGGCTCAAAAAGAAATGCTAAAAGCAGTACGATTCCAATCCCAATTAAGTTTAATCTTGATAACAAGGAGCTGGAGTTCCATTTCTCTGAGCGCTGGGCTGGACCTACTTATTCATATTCCCCTCCACCGAGTTCCTTGCCCTTACCTAAGTTTTCTCTGAAGCCTAAAAGAACTGTTTCGCTTGACTTACCTACCTTGGCCTCAGAAATTGATATGCACCCCATTGCCAAATCTGCACCTGCTTCCCCAACAAGGGGTTTCTTCAGCCCTTCGCCCAGTGATTTGTTTGACAGTGCTGACTCTGCGGCGAAGACCCTCCGTCGCATCCTTAATCTTGATAATACCGATGTATGAAGGAGTACTGGTCGTGTAGTGCTCCTGTGAATAAGGATGTTTTTCTACTTTGTAAGGTCGGTTAGTGGTAGATTGTATATACAAATAACTGAATAAGTTCGGTCCATGGCATAACTTTTTATTAGTTCAGTTAGTGTTCTGAAGCAGTGGTGGTAATGGCAGTGCAAGAACTATGATGGCTGGTTGGTTGACTATCTCCAATGTATCTGGACATTGATACGTTTTTTTAGTCGGCGTAGTTGAATTTGTTATGGTTGCTCAGACGTGGATTTTGCCTGAGGCAAAAGACTTAAATGGATGGCAGGGATATATATCAGTGGCAAGTGCAGTGGTATTGTAATGGCTGGAAATAACATGATTGCTGAATTGACTGATCAGCTAAATATGTTCAGCTTGGAGAAGCCTACATGTTGAATAAGCTAATGAGCTCTCCAAATATATCTTCTTCTCTGGGTTGTTTGTTCTTGCTTGCCCTTTTCCTTAGAGTTAGCTTTTCCCAGTGCAGCTTGTATATACTGTAGAATCCTAATTTGATTAGTTTCATTAGGATTTAGTTTTATCTCTCCCTATTACCCAGTCTAGCCTATTAGCCTTAGTCTCCAAATTAGCAACCATACCAAAAGTAGGTTTCCTATAAACTCTATGCGTTCACCACCTTTCCTCTTCCTTTGCCGTTGCTGGCAATTTTTCTTTTCTTTTAAAATAGTTACTGACTTCTATATCTTTGCTATGCAAAGATGTGGTTTTCTCTTCACCATGTTTTCTGGTTTTTGAAAAGAAAAATGGGAAGGGAAATAGAAATTCCGCTCTTAGTGCTTAGACTTGGGACACTGTGAACTGGTTCTTGTTATCGTTGCCTATCTGTTTGTTGAAAGCGGGTGACATGATGATCTTTCTGCATTTAGTGCTTGGGGTTGATGTTTTCTGTGCTCTCTCTTGTAAGCTTTGCTTACTCTGGAATCAAATACAACATTTTTCTTCTCATTCTTGAGGTTTCATTTGTCTTTGAAGGGTGGTGAACAGACCTAGCTGTTTAAAGGTAATCTTTTATAACCTTGCACTCTCATTATTTGATTTTTACGGCATATATTGCTTATGAATCATATTTTTCATGTTTATTGCAGTGGCTGGAGTAGCCGATGGGAGAAGATTCTTCGAGAGGCTGTGTCAGTTCACCTGGTCTTGTAGTTATTAGTTATTCTGTTCTTATGTATGTTAGTTTGCAATAAAACATTATGAACTGTTGTTTTAGGTCATTTGGTATCTGAAATCAGTGAACTTTATTTGTCTGGTTATGTGTGCTGTTGACACGTGTTTTCAACTTGTTTAGATGACTCTTGGACAAAGTTCCTATGCTATATTTTTAATGGTGCTTTTTCATAGTTTTACCATTTGTTTCAACTGATATCTTTGGAGTTCCACCAGATTGTGATTGTTACATGTTATGTGGTGGTAGAAAATTTTGTCTAGCTTATGTTCTAAAAATTCTGACTAGACGTTAGATTATCCTTGGCTGCCTATTTTTTTTTTTCACGATTAGGATCCGTCTGATTTTATCTATACCCCTGCTCAAGAGGGCTGCAATCGAACCGAATCGAGCCGAAGTTTTTGAAAGTTTGAGCTTGACTCGTTTATTATCGATTCAAACTCAAGCTTAATTTATCTATAATGATTGCTTGTGAACTTCTTCGAGGCTAGTTGATCTTAAGTGATTTTAGTAAATATGAATTATAAATTAAATTATACCGAACAAAAAAAAAAATTAAATTGTTTTTTAATTTATTATATAAATAGAATTATATATATGTAACTAATGTTGTAAAAAGCGCTAGGCGCTGCTTAGGGCAGATTAGGCTAGCGCCTGGCGAGCCTAAGAGGTTAGGCGGGACCTAGGCGGGCTTAATCGAAAAAAAAATCGTAGGTGGACAAGGAGTGTCTAGCGGCTAAACGGGGATTAATCGGGGTTATACGGGGATTTTTACAACAGAGTCTAAACACGCATAATATATCTACTAAAACCCATGTTTTTATTCAAACAAATAAAGCTTATTCCACATGGTAGCCGAAAGCAACAAATTTTATGTCATTGTCCGAAAGTGGAGGACTAATCATCTCTTCTTTATTTGTATTGCTTTGCAGTTCGATCAGTACCTTAATGAAATACTATTTCCTTGGTTTAAAAATATGTTTCTATATTTATCATACATAAATGCATAAAATTAAAATCATAATCAAACTATTAATTTAAGTTATACGAGTCTGCTCACAAGCTCAAACGAGTTTCTATCGAGTTGAGCTTGAATAGCTCAGAAATTTTTAGAATAGAAATAACTCCTATTCACCCTCGCTTAAGATTTGTATTAAGATCTTTGTACTTATCCGACATAGACCTGTCTACTAAATTATTTGCTTGAAATAGCCTATTAAACTCTTGAGATAACAACAGTAATATAATCCTTGAGATGTCATACTCAACCACATAAGTAATACATTATCAAACCAATTGCTACACCAAACCAAGCATTTTCTATAGCACAATTTGCTTTCTTTACCATTTGATATTTTTATAATAAGATATCAAAGTGAACAGATAATAGTAATTGAACAATTCTTTCAACCAGATATGCCAAAAAAGATTGCTAAGCAATAGCACTAATCAAAACACAGATAGGTTCATTTTTTTTTACTAGTTTTTACATTATCTCTCTCATTATCTGTATTTATAAGCAAGAGAGAGGTACTTAAAAGAGAAAATAGCCAATGACCCAGAAACCCCCACAACAAGAAGAATATTTTCACATTGATGTGAAAAAATTGGAACTTTATGTCAAATCCCTTTTGAAGATGCCAAATTCCTTTGAAGCAAGAAAGTGAAGCATGGAGAATAATTATAATTACATCCTAAAAAGTATCATCCAACACTGGATTTTTCTTTCCATCAAAATCCATCTCTTGGCATTGGCACTCATGGTTACAAAAGGCTTTCTCTCCTGAAACAAAAATAAATAAATAAATAAATAAATAAAAACAATCAAACAATTATTGGGATTAGATCTTTGTTCCAACATCCTATTTCACTTCATGTTCCATCGTATTGGATGATTAGCACATAAAATCGTGACATCACCATGTACATGAGTCAGTCATCCAATACAATAAAACAAAAAGTGGAATAGGATTTTAGAACTATGATATCTCAATCCACAATTATTGCATCTCACAATGAAAAATGAAAGAGTTTTTTCCCTTAATATGAGTAGACTCTGAGGAATTAATCGGATTAGATCTTTTATTCCAAAACTGTGTTTATCTCCTATTCTACACACGGGTTATTGCCACATATATAACATTTACCATATTAAACAACCTCAATTTATGCTCGAAAGTCAATATGTATACACATGACAATCATCCGGGCCGTAAAATGAAGCGATAGACGATGAAACACGGTTTTGAAATAGAAGATAACATCCGAGAAAAAAAGGCAATGAGAAGGAAGTGTTGGCTGTAAATTGAATTATTCCAAATAAAGATTTACAAATAACAAACAATGAAGAGATGGACCTGTATAGTCTACCTCAATTATTACAATTCAAAAAACAACTTTAAAGTAAACATTGAGATAAAAATACTGTATAATCATGTGAGACCAATAACTGATTAAATTGTAATGAATCAATGAACTTGTAAACAACATAAAAACATAATCAATCAATATGTTCAAAACAAACCAAAAATACTCACCTCCTTAATTTCATCTTTGCAATTGCTTGATGTAGAAATTGAAAAATTAGAATTCAGACCACAACTTTTGATCATATCTTCCCCACAGCAACACTCCACAATGCAATTATCAAATATATGAGTGGTTTTCGGATTAGGTCCATGAGTGATCACACAAGTATAATCCTCAGAGAGCTCCATTTCTTTCAAAGATAGCTGTCTAGAAAAATCCTTTGATGGGGTTTCAGGCAAAGGGCTCAACAACAACTGAGAATTCTTAGTCTTGATCCCAAAATCCGCCGGAGATTTTGGCGATTCGACCGGAGAAATTGGATTTATCGCCGGAATTTGGACCTTAAGCTTTGATCCAAACAGAACCATTCTGTTTATGGGCTTGGAAAATTTAACATCAGTTTTCTCATCAGTGAGTGAGTCAATCAAAGCAAGCCCAATAGCTTGTGGTGGATTTTGGGCATTTATTTCAGGAAATTTGGGCAAATTTTGTTGTTCATAGCCAAAAGGGTTCACAAAATTGGGTGAGTTTTTTGTGTCAAGAATTGAAGTTGGACTCATTAAAGTGGTTTCTGGGCAAGAAAGACTTTTTGTCAACAACCCTTTGAAAAATCTTGGATTTTTTTTAGTGTGATCAGACATTAGGGCTTGTTTGGTGGATCTATTTCTCAGCATTCAATCAACAATTTGATAACAAATTAAACTGCAAAAAAAAAAGCACAAAAAAGAAATTATAAAATCCCTAATAATCCAAGTGAGAAAACAATTAGGGTTTTTGCAATAAAGGGCTAACCTGGAACCAGTAGATAAGCCAAAGTCCATGAGCAGCTGCTGAAAAGTTTTCTGAGCTTTAAAAGAATAAACAAAAGCTGCTTATTTCTCAAAAGCACAAAATTATCATCAATTAGAAAAGAAATTAGTAGCTGTAAAGTTAATTAAATTAAATCTTTTAAAACACAGAAAGCCCTGCTAAATCTCATTAGCCTCCATTTTAGAACACTTAAAGGTAAATACAAAAGCCCCAATCTTTTCTTTTTGTAACCCTTTCAGGGTTTCTTCCTTTTTCCTCAACAAAAGCTATAATTGATTTTTATCATAGGCCATAAACAAGAAATAGAATCAAAATCAAGCTTGTAGACCAGCTTTGCATATATGATCAACAAGATTAAAATTAGTCGTGTGTGTGTGTGTGTGTGTGTTTAAAAGTTGCTTAATTTCTGAAAAAAATTCAGAGAGAGAATAGTAAAGAGAAAGGGAGTAAAAAATGGATATTTTTGGCGTCATTTTAAAGACGACGAAGAAGAAAGCATTATTGATTGTTTTTTGAAAATTAAAAAAAAAAAGAATATTAAAACAAGAAAAGCAAACGCCAGCAACATAATGGGCCCTTTCTATTATTTTTTTTTCTTTCACTTTGATAATTATTTCTAATAAATTCTTGGATTTTTGCACTCAATTTTTTTTCCCTCGATAGCAATTTAAATAATTTTATAAAATAACTGGAGGTCATCTTCAAAATGCACGCAATCCCGATGTGTAATTAATTAAAAAGTAAAAGTGTGTCTGTAATTAATAATAGTATGTGACTTTTTATATAAAGATTATCCTTGGCATAAAATGAATATTCCCTGTTTTTTTTAACGACAAGTGCTGTCAAAATCACCGGGCCGATCCAACCCGCCCCAGCCTACCGATTTTTTTCAAAAAATTAGGTTGGGGCGCTAATTTTGGAGCCCAACTCGGCGCCATCAATGGAAAATGTACTAAAAGTATCGGGCCAAACGACCTAGGCTGATTTTCCGGGCCGGGCTTTGAGGCCTGACTTTTTTGGGCTTGGAGAATTACATCCCAGCCCGGTAAAAATACTAGATCGACCGAGATTGACAGCTCTATTTACGACACATAGTATTTCTGTATCAGTTGGGGGACAGATTCTATACTTTATTCGGACTATGAGACACATATTCCATATTTTATTCAGACTATAGGATATCCGTCATTTCAAGGGACGATCGTAATCTGTGGGGAAAGGGAGAAAATCTGAACCCCTCACTATGCGATAGTCAAGGTTTAAACTCAATACATTGGGTGCAATTTGATTATACAATAGTTAATCAAAGTAAATCTATTAGCGATCAAAGAATTACATTATATAAAAATATTTTCTTTTCTGCCCCCCGATATACATATATACTCAATAACTATGGTATTATAATATCTCATTTTATACCAATTTTAAGTTTTGAACCTACATGAATAATATAATACCAGAGTTCAAGTACTTATACAATGAATGATGTAACATTGTATATAAAATGAATTAAGTAAAACGAAAGAAACAAATAAAATACCATGATTTGATTTTTCGAAATAGAAGAAAAAGAGATGTCATCAGGAGTCTTAAATGGGTGGAGACAGGTGGCCCACTTTCACTTATGAGCCCATTTTGTTTTGGGCCCTTGTGCAGTGAAAGCATCTTTACCACATGCTTTCTCTTGTCAAGTTGTTGCAATTAGCGTTTGGGCAGCAATTAAATAAATGTGTTCAAAAGTTTTTTTTTTTCTTTTTTCCCATAGTAAATCATAAATTGGTTCAAACTGTTCATCACAATACTATCACAAAAATTTATACGAGATGGTATGTGATAGATTCTATATTTAAATATAATTTTAACCAAATCCAAACCGGCTATAAAAATAATCCATATTTTTGCGTTCTTTTCCGCCATTAGAATAACGAGATGACGCCATATAAGACTCCTCCAAGATCTTATTTGGGTGAGAGGTTGTTTTACTGAGCTTATAAGCTTCTTCAAAACATCTTATAAGATGTTTGAAAGCTTATAAGTTGTTTAAATTTGTTTGATAATTTTTTCAGAAAAAAGATCTTTTAAACTCCCAAAATAAGATGTCTGAAGTTTATAAGCTGTTTTTAGAAAAGTAAGGGAACCCCAACTTTTTTTTCAAAATAAGATATTATTCCAATAATCTCCTTTAGTTTTGACTATTTTAATTACAAAATTGTCATTGCTAATATCTTAAAAGCTACAACATCTTATTTTATCCAAACACTTCAACAACTTATTCTTAAAATAAGGTCTAACATCTTATAAGCTCTAAAACAACTTATAAGATGTAGGAGTTTATAAGATCTTTTAAATAAATTTAGTCAAACACCAATTTTGTTTTTTTATTTCGCTAATGAAGAAATTGAAAACTCTAAGAATTACTAAACCTCACGTTTTTCTTGGTAATTATGTGATGAATAGGTTTTTCATGTTCATTCGTGGGTGGGGATGATGGAATTTTTTTGATATTCCATATTTCCATTCCTTCTGGTGATTTTTATTTCCATTCCTTCTGATATTTGAAGAAAATCTAAATTATCACAATAAACAAAGCACTATTTAGGATTTTCATTTCCAAATATTATATGTAAATATTTTATTCCATGCAGGGTAATACGAAAAGTATAAGTGGGGGCAGTTCAATCCATGTTGCACTATCTTCTTAATTTCAATGCCTATCTTATCTTATTAGCAAAAAGCAGGTGAGGATAATGTATAATAACTAGTTCACCTAAATCAATTCCTTGTAACTCCTTAAACACAAATTGTTATCAATGGTGGAACCAATACACAAAAATAAAATGAATCAGCATGGAATAAATCGAATGGAAAACTAAACAAAATCATAAACTAACTATTTTTAAGTTTTCATTTTCTCAACGTTGTTGGGGCGGAGACAAGTCTTGGGCTATTAGGGGTGAGCAAAACCAAACCGAAATTGAAAAATCGAACCGAGCCAATGAATTCGCTGCGTTTGGTTCATTTTTTTGGTTAACAGTTCGGTTCGGTTTTGGTTTACAAAATATTGGTTTACACCGAACCGAACTGAATATATATATTTCTATTTTTTTATATTATTATTTCATTGTTAAAAAATGACAAATAAATATAATGTATATATATTTTTAGCAAATAAAATAAAGTTCAAAAATAAAATCCAAACCGAAAAACCGAACCGAACCAAACCGAAATAGTTCCGTTCGGTTTTCTAATAATGCGGTTTGGTTTCGGTTATTAAAAATACAATTTTGGTTTTCGATTTTTTGTGGTTTGATTCGGTTTTGCACCAAACCGCTAGTTTGTTCACTCCTTATTAGTATGGCCCACAGTCTTCACCACTTATTGTTAAGATGATTATCGATTCTCAAATAAAAAATATAGATAAAGAAAAGATGATAATGACAGAAAATAATAGAATACTTCTATGAAAATGACGTGAAAATAATTCTGTTTTCTGTGTGTATATATATAGTCCTTTCATATATAGTTGTGTTATGATGAATAAGATTACACACATAAGTTATTGATTTCTTGTTGATTTATAGACTGTTTTTTTTTTAGGGGGGTTAATTTATAGACTTGATCACTTGAACCATTTGGGCCTTCATAATTTAATATTTGATTTAATATTGAAATATGACGTATCATCAATCATGTCTCTTTCAACTAAAGTAAATACAATCATCAATTTCCCAAAACAAAATTAGGTTTAAGTCTTGTCTATTATTTTACTTCCACGTGTAATGATATAACTGATTATCAGGTGATCGGAGGGACCATTATTTTCCGATTTTTCCATAGCTTTTTGACCCATACATTAATTTTCTTCTTCAAATTTCAATCAAGTCCTTGTCTTGTGTTCTGCCATGCATTATTGTTTATTAATATCTACTAACTCTAGCTTGATTGGGGGTTGGTTGACTCTCCAAATTAGGGTCTTAATCGTGTCGTGTTTATTGTTTGCGGATCGTATTCGATACAATGTATTATAGATGCCCCGACACGAACGCGGCTGTTAATTATTCGTGTCAAGATCACGATACCTAACACGAATTCGCTTATGACATTTATGGAACTCCAACATGAAATGAAAACCTATATAATTTAAAATTCATACGAAAAAAATAAAAATAGTGAAAAACTAAAATCACAAATAAAAATACATTAAAAATTAAAAAATATTTAATATTTTTTCCATCATCGTATAACCAACTAAAACATCACAAAATATTAAAATAATGTCACTATAAAGTTAAATGAGTTACACTCGATCAATCGTGTCGACACGCGGTCAACTCGACCCAACTTATTTAATTTCCGTGTTAACCGTGTTCCACCCGATGTTAACCCGAACTTGTTAAAAATTGTATATGTATCTGTTAAACGCGTAAAGTGTTTTGCTATTTCTTCATTACATATATATCATATTGTTTACTCGCTAACAATTATTTATATTATCAATCCTCATATATGCATGAATATATTATTTTTTTATAAAATGATTAGGAATTTTGTATCGATATTTTTGAAATTAATCGCAGGTCTTATGACAAATTTTGTTATGCAAACGAATTTCTATCCATATTATTTTTCAAAATATCAGAATTATAAAATTTAAGAACCTACGAGTAATGTCTAATTCCAAATATGTATGTATATAAAGCACAAATCCGAACATTAGTATCCTGAATTTTGACAAAGCCTCGGAGCCCAACTCATGTGTTGGTCCCAATTATTAATGGGCCGAGGTAGGACAAGCCCAAAAAGTCAAATTCAACTATATTTAAATATTATAACTAGCCCCTTTAAGTTTGTGTGTATTTTACAAATAACCCAACATAGGTATGTGTTTCTAACAATAGAAATATTTTGTTGTAAAAAAAATAGAAATATTTTCAAATGATACAAGAAAATTTATTATAAAAACTATAAAACTCAGTTATCTTTCAATATTATAACTACCCTTCTGAAGTTTTTGTTTACTTTAAAAATAACCCAACAAAGGTATGTATTTGTAAAAATAGAAATATTTTCTTGTAAAAAAACAATAGAAATATTATCAAATGATATAAGAAAAATTATTATAAAAATATGAACCATAATGACTAAACATATGTATAGATGAAATCATGGCCAACAGGCCAAGATGACCTCTGATTTCATTTTTTTACATCTGATTCTCAGCTGAAATGCTATAATAATTTATTGAAAATAGGAAATAAATAAACAACAATTCCATCATCATACTACAATGTATAATTAATTTTGCATCATAATACTTCAAATATTTATGAAAATTCGGGCACATGATCCAGCAACCAGCACAGAAAGCAGCAGAAAATTCAATATCTTGGTTGGTAAACCTGTAAAACAAATATTGAAAATCTATCATTATGAATATTAATTAATTGTAACCGATGCTATGCTAATTTTGTTACCTGATGAAAAATACGGTGGATAATCTGCAAAAATCAGAGAAAAGAGATTAAAAAAGTGAGTCCAAATCAGATTATTGGTAACCAATCGGAAAATGTAACGTAAACTCTGTTATTTTGTGAAAATTATGATTCTGAGAAATGTGGATATTATCATATACGTAGTAGAACCATAATCCCAAATCTCAAATTTGAGTCTAATTCGTTAGCCCTTAAAATTCGCATCTCGGGTATTGTTAAGGATAATTCAACAACAAGCGAAAAATCGCCGCGAATAATTTGGAAAACATCATACAATTATGTAATCTTTCTATGTAAATCATTATATGTAAGTTAATACATTTGTTGGGAAAAATTTGAATAAAATTTTCATGAATTTTATATTATCTAATAAAATTAAAATTTGTATAAATAAGTTTATTAGAACAGGATAAAAATTTGAGAATAAATCGATTCCGTAACAAAACTTCGTAATTTTGTCACCTGATGAAAATGGTGGTGAATCTGCAAAAATAAGAGAAAAACAGATTAAAAAAGTGAGTCCAAGTGGTAACCAATCGGAAAATGTATCATATGTTGTGAAAATTATGATTATGAGATGTACATGATGGTGTCACATCATTATTTCTAAACGTTTCGTCTACAATATAAATATATTGTGTGTTTTATTTGAGTTATTTTCAAATTACTCGGAGAATTTGACTACTACTGGTCAAACAATTGACAAACCTAAAAGGAGTTGAAAGATGTTCGCCACACATGAATTTCTATCCCATTCCCTGATATTTCATTTTTTATTTAACTCATATTAAATGAATATCACGTGTACAAGACAATGACAATATCGATCAATCATAATTATATTGCATACTTACAGAAACAGTTGCTAGTAAGCGGAGCTCGGACATCACAAGCACCCGGGAGTTCCAGAACACGGGTCCTGTTAAGGCCGTCTCCGTCCAGAACCTCACACAGACAATCCGGTTGTGTCTCAACGACGTCTTCAAGCCGGTTGCAGCAATCGGGAGGAGGGAACGAGTCCCTCCCTCGTATGAAACCATAGCAAGGCGATAGGCTTTCTATCGCGTTCCGACATTCCAATTGTGCCGTGGTTTCTATAGGAAACGTTGCTGCAAGAATTGCTGCCAATGCTAATGCTAAAGTCGTCTCCATTTTTTTTGCTGCCATATGATGGTATTTTTAGTGAAATGTGGATGTTATGTTGATGAGATATTGGTTTTTGGCAAAGGTATAATTATATATAAGGTTAGTGTTTGATATGTGATTATTGGATACTATAGATGTAGATTTGCCAACTTTTTCCTACTTTTAAACAGTTTTCTAGGTACATAATTTTTGTAGTTTGAAAAACAAAAAAAAAAAAAAAAGATTTAACACCGCAGGGCCCCTACTCCTTTGTTACAAGACATTTAGATAAAAATTATTATAAATTTTAGGGATAATTACAGAAACACCCTAAGATTTGGGTAATTATACAAAAATCCAAATTTCTTTGAAAATTACAAAACTTAAGATTTGATTCGTTTTACTCCCTCCGTCCCAAATATATAGTCTACTATTTTTCTTTTTTGGGATGTCCCAAATATATAGTCCAATTTCTATATTTAATAGTATTTTTCCATTTAACCCTATTTAATACGCATTATGTAATTTACAATGTTCATTAAATAGGGGCAAATCAAGTAATTGTTTTGTATATTTGTAATTTCCAATACTTTTTCTTAATCTATGTGAAAAGTCCAATTGGACTATATAATTGAGATGGAGGTAGTACATTTTTCCCGGTGATTTTCGAAAATATTTCAAAAACCCCTAATATTTATAAGAATATTACAGTTACTGCCCTAAAACTAAGACAAAAAGAAACCCGAAGGATTTTTTTGTAATTTTAAACATGTCTGGTCTTTTTGTAATTAACCCAAACCTCGGGGTGTTTTTGTAATTATCCCTGAATTTTATTAGTCTCTGATTGTTACGGGAAGTCAATACAAAATTCTAATGTATGCAAAAACGGGGCCTGTTTTTGAATAAAAGTATCTAAGTGAAGCTGATAATTATAGGCCGGTTCTGGTTTTTTACAACTTGAGGGAAGTAGATAAATTATGGAACTGTTAAGCCTATGAGAGATAGAAGTCTAATGCAATGAAGCCAAATTTCAACTGAATTGTCGGCAGTTTATCCACAGTCAAAATTGAGGAAATTGTTGAAATCTAGGATTGATTAATTAGTCCATCCTCTCAATTACTTAAATTATTATTTTTTTATTTTAAATTTCGAGTTCATCATCGTGGAAGTTGTCACTTGGTGTTCAATATATGTATATTCTGCAATCATTATATCACTTTTATCTATCTCATTCCTTATTTAATTTGTCAATTTGCTTAGCTATTACTATTAGCAAGCCTGCAAGGCCCTCAGATTTCTGTATGGAAAAATTGAGCAAAGGGATCAATCTCAATAATGAAAAAGCGACAATCTTACAAAACAAAACAAACAGGGTCTTATCTAAGGGTTTAGACATCTCCCTGCCGTTGATTTGTGGGTCTCATCTCACCAAGAATTACCAAAAAAAAGAAAAAAAATTGCTTAAAAGCAAACACAATAAAACATGAATGAAATATTTAAGGTAGCTTAAAACTTGAAATTAGTATTGGCAGTCCAAGCAGCAATGAGTAGAGCGAAAGCAGAGAGTCGAATGGACGATGCGACGGAGCTTCCATCGGAAGTGTTCCCGTTGGTTGTCGGAACTGTCTTTGATCCTGTTCCTATTTTTAGAAAAAATGATTTATTGTAGCAGAAACAAAAAGTAGTTTAGAAATCAAAAGTCGGGAGTATTTTGCATTTATAAGTTAGAGCGCTTTTATTTGTGTGCACGAAAAGCAGATTCATAAATCTAAAATACTTTTCTCCTTACTTTTTAAATTATCTAGAATCAGAAAACAGTATAAACTATTCTTTTTTTTTTTTCCAACCAAAAGCTGACAATCACTTTTATTTTATTAATTGTTTGCAAATACTTTATATACCTGATGGAATGGAGGGGACAGGAGTTGTAGTTGGATCATCATCAGCTGGTTCATTGGACCCATCTGTAGGTGAACTCAAAGGAGAAGGTGCAGGGGCAGTGGCTGGTCCATTAGCACCACCTGCTTTACACAACATTTGTTAAAATCATTAAAAACCCCACCATTAATCAAATTTTGAATAAATCCCATAACTCAAAATAAATACAAGGGATAATTACAAAAGACCCCCTCATGTTTGGGCTGATTACATAAAAACCCAAAAATATTTCAAAATTATAAAAAAGTCCCTATGGTTTGAATTTGTCTTAGGTGTAACAGGGGTTTTGGAATTTTTTTTAATATAATTTAGGGAAAATTACAAAAAACTCCATGAGGTTCGGACTAATTACAAAAAGACCAAAAGTTTTTTTAAAATTGCAAAAAAACTCCTTGAGGTTGACTCTGACTTATATTTTTCCTTTCCATAAACAAAAACATTTCAAAATCACCCGACACTTACAAAAATATTCCAGTTAACCTTTTAAATTTAAGTTATAAGTAAATTTGAGGGGATCTTTTGTAATTTTGAAACATGTCCGGGTTCTTTTGTAATTAGATCAAACCTCAGGGAGGCTTTTGTAATTATGCCTATTATTTATAGGAGGAAATGTAAGACAGAATCAAACCTCAATGGATCTTTTTGTAATTTTAAAAAACCTTTGGGTTTTTTTTGTAATTAACCCAAACTCATGGGTAGTTTTTGTAATTACCCCTAAATACAAATACAAAACCATACATACCATTGCATCGACTAACTGATGGAGTCTGCACATTGCAAACCGCAGGGAGTGCAAGAGCAAGAGTTTGGTTAATGGAGATACCAAAAGAAGAACCAGCACCATTTAACAACGGACAAAGGCACTGAGGTTGTGACTGAACAACGCTAGCAAGCGACGTGCAACAGGACGTTGATGGAACCGATGTGTTTCCGGTTACGTAATTTACGCACGACGCGAGGCTTAAAAGCGTGCTAGAACAGCTTGATTGAGCATTTGTTCCCCTGCATAGAATGAATGCGAGGAAAAGAACGAGGACTGTTTCGTAATTTTTAGAAGCCATAAATTTTGTTTTAAGTTTTTTTTTTTAAATGACAATATTAAGGAATGATGGTTGTAAGTAAAATTCATAGAGTGGATCTATAGTGGAAGTGATAAGAAAAGACAACATTATTTGGTATTTTCAGTTGGCCTAATTTTCCTAAACTAGAGAATCGTTAACAACCGAACTGGGAATAATATTAATTAATTTTGGAGATGGTGGTAATTGGTATCTGAACATGGATTATACTTAAAAAAAAATAAAAATATTTAGTGATATGTAATAAACATAAGATATGTTATACAATAATTCAGATATATTCATTTGGAAGTAGTAGGTGTTGCTACAGATCATCTGCTAGCTGACACGCATCTCATTTCGATTTAATATTAGCATTCTTTTTGTATAACTATCACTTTCGTACATATAAGTTTGGTGGTTAATTTCAAGAGGTAGGGATGAGATCTCCCCCTATTCCATATATTGGATGAAAAGACGCGTGTATAATTGTGACATTGTTACGTACACGTGTCATTCATCCGATGTAGTGGAATAAGGAGTGAAACATGAAATTTCAATCAGACGAGGAATTGCTATATTTTGATTAGGGGTGACAATGAGTGGCACGACACGAACACGACACCGATTACAAACACGATTACAGAGACAAAAGGCACGATAAAGCACGATACGATAGCACAATAGGAACACGAAATTGAAAATTAATTTAAAATTACAATTATTGTTATATTACAGATCAAATAAAATAGATAACACGGAAACACGATAGTGTAACATGAACACGACACGATAACACGATTTGCTACCCCTAATTTTGATCTTCCAATGTAGAAACATCAATCAAATGACTAAGTTTGTAAGATAAGTGAAATGAACTTGGTGAAATATGCTCCAACTGCATCAAATCTGAGAAATATAATAATATTTTATACATATCTATTTAGTATACTATTTTTAAAAATATCTTTATATATCTTAGTGGCCCAATAAAGGCCCATACCATACCTATTTGACCAGCTGGGGACACCTGCACTGTTCATGGATCGGTGAGCTGGCCAGAGATGGGCTTGAAAAGAACCGGACTGGCCCAAACCACTTGATACCTCTAAAGGGCCATCGATTACAATGAGGAATGAGAAACAGGGTTAACTATTTAGTCAGGGAATAGACAACCAAATCAAAACAGGTCTGTTTTGTTGACCAAATTTTGAAAACCAATACTTCCCCTTGTTATATGAACAACTCATGAAAACTGATGATTTAAACTCTAAAAACTACAAATTTCCTCTAATTATAAGACCACGTTAAACATTGCCAGTTTGCCACAGCATGACTACGCTTAAACATTCTGGAAATACAAAGATTTGGCTTCGGCTTTTCTTACCTAATATGTTCTATAAATGACAAGTCAAAGTGGTTGAGCTCCAAAAAACCCAATTTCAAATCTACCATAATATTTTCCTTCCAAACAAAGTAAAATTAAACCCATCATGATATATAATGAGACAACATGTGTTCTCAATACTATCAAGTGAACAAATGATGGCTCATTATTCATGTCTATATGCATTAACACTCGCAATATTTTTCTCAATTTTCGGGGCAAATGCGCAGATTAGCACACCATGTTCAAGTTCCACGATAAGCACTTTTACGCCCTGCTTAAATTTTGTGACGGGAAGCACCGGCACCGGTTCGTCGCCAACCGAAAGCTGTTGCGATTCACTGAAATCACTTATGAGTGATAACATGGATTGTGTTTGCCTAATTGTGACCGGAAATGTTCCCGTTTCGATACCGTTTATTAATGCGAGTTTGGCAATTACGCTACCACGAATGTGCAAAAATTCTGTTCCATTACAGTGCAAATGTACCCTTTTTTAACACATTTTTTTGCTCTCGTTATCTTCTTTTTTTTTTTTTTTTTTTTTTAATTCCGATTTACTGATTACTGATCATTTTCTTGTATTTATGCAGCCACGGGCGTTCCTTTACCGCCTCCAGGTATATTAATTCATGCAAAGTTTGATCAATAGAAGCTAAAAGTTGAATAAATTAAAATAGAGTAATATTTGTTTGGTGAATTAATTTATAATTTTAATTTTTTTGAATTTGAAATCTGGCCCCTCTATTTCTGCTTTTTTAAAATTCTGATTAAATTATGCAGAATTAGAACGCATAAATATTTGGCTAAAAATTGATAATTGGCAGGTCCTGTTTTATTCGGGCCAACTCCAGCTCCAGCTCCAGCTCGATCGCGACCTCGACCTCGAGCTCGTGCCCGGCTCCTGCTTTTGCTCCTACTACTGCTCCCGCTCCTCATAGTCACAGTCCAAAAGGTACTCCTTATCAAGGAGACAAACAATTTAGGGATAACTGCAAAAACACCCGTGAAGTTTAACTTAATTACAAAGAACTCATTATCTTTCAAAATTACAAACACCGACAATTGTTTCTTTTTTATAAATTACCCTTCAATTTGAAATATTTGTTAGGTAAAATAATTAAATAAATTGATCTTTGGGCTAATTACAAAAACTCCATAGGTTTTTGAAAATTACAATAATCCTCCCTGATATTTATATAAACACTACAATTATCCCTTTAAATTTAACACAAAACCAAACCACATGACTCTTTTTGTAATTTTTAAACATATCGATTTATTTTTTAATTAGTTCAAACCTCAATTTTTTTAATTATCCGTTCGGTAAATACGAAATTCAAGGTGGCGTTTATAATACTATTCGGGATATTTGTAAAGTTTAAAAGATAACTCGAGTTTTCAGTAATTAGGCTAAATTTGAGGGGGTATTTTTGTAAGTATCCCTACAATTTATTCTTCTAATTAATGATTCTTTTCCTATTCTTTCAGCTTCCAAAGCCTCGGCCGCGGCGGCTCCACCGCCGGCCGAAAGTTTGGATGTCACACCGGCGGCATCTCCTCCTAAATTTTCATTAGGTCCAAGTGCAAATCCAGGGATTAGACCAGTGGTCAACCCCAATTCAGCCTCAACTCCATTAACAATCTCATTGCCATCTCTTATTCTAATTATGCATATTGGAATTATGGCCTTGATCAAGTTCTAGTAAAATCTTTGTTATGTAACGTTTTATTTCTTTAAGTGGACACATGGTGTAAGCTTGATCGATGAAATTGATGAATATTGTTTTTTCCGAAACTATAAATTACAATTTTGTATTCGTATTATAAATTTTTTAATACGTAATTGGAAGACTTGACGAAGAGAAGGGGATAAATTTATAAGAAATTGAAAGATACCTAGGGTTCAAACCCCGATTAATCT
The DNA here is from genome assembly GCA_016081115.2 of Rehmannia glutinosa. Lineage (NCBI taxonomy): Eukaryota > Viridiplantae > Streptophyta > Magnoliopsida > Lamiales > Orobanchaceae > Rehmannia > Rehmannia glutinosa. Next base: position 57,849 of record JABTTQ020001120.1, on the reverse strand, counting down.
CCTTATAAAGGGTGAGTAATACCACTTAAGCTACTGCTCGTGGTGTATTCGTATTTGCTTTGTCGAAAATTAAATTTTGAAAATAATAAATCATGTCATTAATATTTCAATAATGACATGTATATCTCGAAGGGCTAATGCTGCCAAAAGAACTCAAATCAGATTTCAACAGGGCCAGCTTTGATTTTGCAGTATATATATAAAGAATTATATTGAATGCTTGCACAAGTTTCAGAGTGACATTACATTCAGATATACATGAAATTAAATGGAAGAAGCACGATATATACCATTAAATGTTCCGTTATTATCACTTCACCAGAACAAAAACCTAAAATTCTAACATATAATATAGTACTATTAATTAATGCCGAACTAGAAGACCCTAATAGTTGGTAGATCTGCGAAAATCGGATGAAATTTGAATAGAAAATCCACGAAAAATAATACATTTATTACTATTTTTTTAATAAGGGATAATTACAAAAGTACCCTTGAGGTTTGACCTAATTACAAAAACCCAGTTAACTTTCAAAATTATAAAAAGTACTTCGATATTTGATTCAGTGTTGAAATTAAGAGGTATAATGCAATGATTTTATAAATATGAAGGGGATTTTGAAATTTTCTTGCTTGTGAAGGGGTTAAATGTTAGACAAAATAAAATCTCAGGGTATTTTTTGTAATTTCAAAAAATAGCTGGGTTTTTTTTTAATTAGGTCAAACTTTAAGGGTACTTTTTGTAATTAACCCTTAAAACAATTCTCACTAATATTTTTTTAATGTAGACTGTCGGTAAAATTTTGCAGCGAAATGTTAGATTAACATCTTTTTGGCTAAATTTCGGGATTAATTTTTTTTTAAACAAGGAAAACTGGGACTTTGCAAATTGTGTAGATTCGTCAATCTTAAAATGAATTTGAGGAAACGACAAAACTCATATATCTGTCCGTACCGGTCACGTGAACACCGCTTCCTCCTTGCGTGCGATGCGTCGAACTTCATGTGTATCTTTGTCCCATATATACATACCATCTGTATCACTTTGTCTCTTGTGTTATATATTATTTTGAGAGTGTTCACTCACTCACTTTCATACAAATTTTTACTTCTCTAATATAATAATCTAAAACATTTAACCTTAAAAATCTCTAAATTAACAATTTAATAATGCTCTCTTAGCCCCCTTATCCAGAATTCTATTTTTAGCGAGGTTTGGACTAAAACCATATACAGTAGCATGAACCATTTAGTGTAGATTCTCAGCTAATTTAATGCAGAATGTGAACTTCATCTCCAGATTTTATACTAAATTTTGTACGAAACTTATTAATTTAATAAAAAAATATTTTAGTGTAGCTGCAATGTTGTGGTATATATATTTAGCGTAATATTATTCACATTTTCAAAATAGCGTAGACTTTAATGCAATGTTGAAACAAAGCGCTAAAAGAAAAGGGAATGCATCATACATAAGAACTACGTAAAAAACATTTGTCTTTTAATTGTATACATAATTTTGTCCTATTTCATTTTTGTCGTATGCTCCATTTAGCATGGACTCTGTTTAATCAGCCAGCTGCCTCTGTTTTTTTCTTTTGTCCTGTCTATAATACGCGGCGAAAATCTGTGCTCATAATAGACACGTTAGATGGACACATGTATTCATGCATGGCATCTCACTCTAAATCCATGCAAAAACTATCATCTCTATCTTTTTCCCCATCACTCTATAAATAAACAATCCTCCCCGAACATCTCAATCCATCTTTAATCAAACCAAACAAACAGAGAATTAATAATAATAATAACAATGAGTTTCAAAGGAAAGTTCTGTTTTCTACTGTTCGCATTGCTACTTGGTTCTGTAATTATAGCTTCGGGTACCCAAGATCCGGAGCTAAAGCAGTGCAAGCACCAATGCAGAGCCCAGCAACAATACGGCAAAGAAAAGGTACAAAAATGCGAAAATTTTCTAGAAATAGACGCTAATCATTTAGATTGCTATTTAAGTTTTTTTTTTTTTTTTTTTATATAATGGGGTACTCTTTTTCCTAGGTAAAACTATAAAATTGGTCATATAATTAAAAGGCGGTTGCAAAAAGGTTCTTAAAAAATTTCAAATAACAAAATAATCCTGTGATTATGTATGGTTTTGCAAAATAGTCCTGCAAAATGTATGGTTTGAAAAATAGCCGTGCAACTGGTATTTGAATTTCAATTTTGGTCCGATTTCAACAAAATGATTCGCTCACGTGATCGAAATCCAGTTGAAATTTCATATTACCACTGAAATTAGGACTAAAATTGAAAATCAAGTATAAGTTATATAATTATTTTGCAAATTGTGCAATTTCTAGGACTATTTGGTAAAATTGTAAATAGTTACATGATTATTTTGCAATTTTAGTCCGAATTTCAGTGATAATTTGAAATACTGGATTTCGATCACGTGAGCGGCACATGTAAACCCTAAACCCTAAACCCTAAACCCTAAACCCTAAACCCTAAACCCTAAACCCTAAACCCCGAACCCGAACCCTCGAACCCTAAACCTCGAACCCGAAACCCGAAACCCGAAACCCGAAACCCGAACCCTAAACCCTTGAACCCGAACCCTAAACCCTAAACCCCGAACCCCGAACCTCGAACCCTAAACCCCGAACCCGAACCCCGAACCCGTGACTATTTTGCACCGGGCATTTTACAGGACTTTTTCGCCACCCCTCTCCCCTCTTAGTTACAGGACTAATTTTGTAATTTTGTTCTTTTTCCTATTAATTTATTTTTCAATACATTTTACTATGATTGATTTCCACTAAACCTCTATTTTAAAGCTAGCTTGGTTGGCTTGACATGACTGAGTAGTGTATTATATTTTTTCTAATAATATTTCGCAATTATCCAAAAAAGGTAGAAAAATGCCTCCAAAAGTGCGAAGACTACGTCCGTGAGAAACACCGCCGCGAACACGGCGGCGGCGGCTCATCAGAGGACCGCGAAAGCCCAATAGAGAGGCTGCGAGAATGCTCGAAAGGCTGCCAGAGAGAGCAGGAAGAGCAGAGAGAAGTCTGCCAGAAGCGCTGTCAGGAGGAGTACGAAAGGGAGAAAGAGAGGTACGGCGGCGCGGCGCGCCGGAGATGAATTTTACGTCGAGAGAGGAAGGACGGAGGAGGAGGAGGGTGGAGAAGAATGGAAACAGGGGAAGAGTCCGTACGTGTTTGAGGATCGGCATTTCATAACCGGAATGCAGACCCAACACGGCCGGTTCGGATGCTCCAGAAATTCACGGATCGGTCGGAGCTTCTCCGCATCGAAATTATCGGGTCACGATTCTTGAAGCCGACCCGCAAACCTTCATCGTGCCTAATCATTGGGATGCAGAGACTGTACTTTTCGTCGCAAAAGGTAATCTTTCCTATATGTTTGAATATCTCAATAAGATAGACCATCTTTATTTTTTATTCGTCCCAAATTATAAATTAGTTGTCATACTGAAATATTAATTATACAATAATAGTCTAAGTTATTTTTATTTAATTTACTTTTTTTTTTTGAGAAAACAATGATATTCTTTCATTTAATGCAAAGACAAAATATGAAGAAGAAAAAAATTATAATACTAATTACATTTATCTTATTTTTTTCTAATTTCTGTGAAATACTCTACCATAGTGGGATGGAGGGAATATTATGAATTGTAGGTTGTTTTTATTTTTGGGATAATTATATAAAACCCCGATGTTTAGGCTAATTACAAAAGATCTTTAGATTTTTGAAAATTGAAAAGAGCCACCTCTTGTTTGATTTTGTATTCATAGGCAAAAAAAATGTAAAAAATTGCTATTAGTATTACGATTATCTCCTTAAATTTATGACAAAATCAAATCTGAGGGCTTCTTAATTTAAAAATATTTATGGGTTTTTTTGTAATTAGTCTAAATTTTGGGGTGTTTTGGTAATTATCCAGATCCATAAATTTTTGAAAATTGAAAAAGCCACCTTTAGTTTGATTTTGTGTTCATAAGCAGAAAACGTTTCAAAAATTGCTCTTATTTGTGTAGAGTGTTACGGCTATCTCCTTAAATTTATGACAGTGTCAAATCGGAGGGTTTTCTGTAATTTTGAAATATTTGTTGATTTTTCTGTAATTAGACCAAACCGTTGGGGGTGCTTTGATAATTATTTCATTATTTTATTAATTTGGTTATTATGTTTTTAATTTAATGTTATATGTATGATTAATTTTGTAGGAAGAGGAACAGTGAGCTTAGTGCGACAAGACAGGAGGGAGAGCTTCAATATTAAAGAAGGTGATGTAATGAGGATAAAGGCTGGGACGACGACGTATTTGATCAATAGGGACAATAATGAGAGACTTGTCCTAGCCAAGCTTCTCCAGCCCGTTAACACTCCAGGCAATTTTGAGGTAGTAAATTAACCTGATCAATTTAATCATAATTAAATTATTTGGTATTGGTATTGTGCCATTTCATGTGCAATATGGTTCTTGTTAAAAAATAACAGGCATTTTTTGGCGCCGGAGGTGATAATCCAGAATCGTTCTTCAGGGCCTTCAGCGATGAGATACTTGAAGCTGCTTTTAATGTAATTTTCTAACCTAATTCTTAGATATATATGAATTATTAGATATGTGCCTGTTTAAGGGATAATTATAAGGAGAATTTTTTAACTACCCACTATGGATAATGGGTATTCTTTTCTACCCGCCAACTTAAAAAAAAAAACTCTTTTTTTACCCAATTTGACCAAATTGCCCTTCCTTTAATTTGACGATTTTGAATTTTAAAACCTGCAATTATTATTTTTCTTGAAACCGTGTACACCCCCTACACACCATATGTACAGAAGAAGAGACAAGAAATCGTGCCCCTAATTTATATCGTGTCGGATCGTGCCGAAATCGTGCCCTTAATTATATCGTGTCCATTTCAAAATTGTACTATATCGTGCGTTCATTTCATTTCTCACACATATCGTGCATATTTCGTACATATATCGTGCCATTTATTATACATTTGCATACATTAACCATATCGTGCCTGCAGCCTCCATTAACCATATTGTGCATGCTAAAACATATAACACCATGCATATCGTGCCTCGTGCCTGCATAAAAAAATTGTTTTAGAAATGAAATATAAACACCATGCTAAAATTATCGTGCATGCATATAAATAGTAAAATTTGCATATAAATTTTCGTGCCTACATATAACATAAATTATTGTGCCTAGATATATATGTTTGATACATGTTTTTATCTTAATTTTGATGATTTTATTTTATCACCAAAACAATGTTTTTAAAGGTTGTCCAAATACTCCTAAATGATTTAAAATGATTTTAATATTTTCCTGAGTATTTTCTCAAAGTTTATTTTTCGTCTAAATTGGACAACGCTTTTAATGATTTTACGTTATTGAGTTTTCACTCTCAAAAGATGTTTCTAAATGTTGTCCTAATACTTCCGATCGGTTTAAAATGTTTTTACTAAATTTTCGGAGTATTTCTTGAGTTTTATTTTCGACTAAAATTGGACAATATTTACGCCTCGTGATCGACGACCTGGCGCCCTATAGGGCAACCCGTGCACTAAGATGATTTTAGAAACGAGAAAATGAGACGTTAAGAAAAAACAAGCGGTCGACCGGCCGCCCGGCGTCGGCCGACCGTCGGTCGGCCGACCGGCCGCCTGTCGGCCGACACTGCAAGTGTGTTTCAAAAGAATGTTTAATCCTTGCAAAATCCATGAGGGGGGGACCGGTTGGGGTGATGGTCGGCCAACGTCCGAGGTAGACGCGACGGCCGCCTCTGTTGTATTTTTCAAAGTGTTCTCTTTAACTCTTATCTCTCGTGTGCGACGGTCGCCCTATGTATTGACAAAAAAAAATATGACCGTTTGACAAACAGACAAACTTTCCTTAAAATGTGGGATTGATTTCTAACAACTATATTCTTGATTTTAATTGTATTTTTCTCAGATTTTCAATCCCCAAGAGGAGCCTATGCTTGATCAATCATCTCCTATAAATAGAGGAAGTTTTGGAGCAACCAATACAACAATTGAGATACAATACAACAAGATACACTTCAAGCAAACACTTGGTCTTTCATTTTTATTATTCTTGTTGTAAAATTGCCTAGCTTATCACTTTCACATCTTTGAGGTCTAGGCTATTCTTGATTACACTTGCACTCTATTGTATTATCAATTATCGAGTTGTAATCTTGAATATGTGGACGTCATTCAAACACAAGATATCCTTGTGAGTGTTCTTGTGGTAAGAACACACTTGGGTGAACTAGGTGTTAGGTGTAAGAAGATTGTGGTAATCTTCTTGTTGAGGTGTTGAAGAGTGTGGTGCTCTTCAAGGGTGAAGATTGTGGTAATCTTCACAAGGTGCCGTTGGAGATTGTGGTAATCTTCAAGTGAGATTGTGGTAATCTCAAAGGTGGTGTTGAAGAAGAGTGTGGTGCTCTTCAAGGTGTTGTAAGTTGAATTTGTATTAATTTTGGTAATTAATAAAATTCTTTTTCTTTTTCAAAATCCATCCCTGATATACTGGGGTGGTAGAGGATTAGGCCCTAGGTGGGTTGAACCTCTTTAAATCAACGTGTGTTGTTTACATTCCGCACCTTCATTATTTTGTTTAAGCATTCGGTTTAAAAAGAGGGCGAAATCGAAAAGATGGAGATAATCTATTCACCCCTCTGATTATCGTAGCGCTTGGACTTACAAGTGGTATCAAAGCCAAACTCTTTGGCAAGCTCGTTTTCACATCGCGAGTGAAGAGAAACGATCAACGGCTACGAACGAAGCTCATCTATCCCAAGACCTCCACCACCAAGCCACCACTATTTGATTCCAAGAATTTTAATTTTTGGAAAGAAAGAATGGAATGCTATCTACAAGGTTGCGGGTTCGACATTTGGAACACCGTCATTAATGGAGAATCCATTCCGAAAGAAAAGATACACCATACACCTCAAAAGGCTTCAAAAAGCTCAATGATGAAGAAAAGAAATTCATCTCCTTAAACGGTAAGGCTTTAAATATTTTATATTGTTCATTTACTAATTTAGAATATGAACATATTGTAGGATTAAAATCGGCACATGGAGTATGGCAAAAATTAGAAGCCATCTATGGAGTATTTGCAAATGAAAGGAGTCAAATAAAAGCATCTACTTCTCAAGATCATACAAGCTCAAATCTAAGGAATAAGCCTCCTACAACTTCCAATTATGAAGAAGTTGAATATTGTTTTATGGGCATCAATGAAGAAAATGAGGTATGTCTTGAACCCTCTACTTCCTATGATATTGTCATTCAAAATGATTATAGTGATTTACAAAATGATTATGATGAACTTCAAGATGAATTCCAAAGCTTGCTTGTTAAGTACAAAAATTTGAAAAAGGAATTCAATATTTTGAAAAATGATAAGGATAGTTTATTTACTTCCTATGAATCACTATCATGTGCTCACACCACCACACTTGACAAGGTTAGAAACCTTGAAAAAGAAAAAAGTACTCTTGTTGAGAATATTGATTGCATGAAAAAGGATTTATTAAAATCCAACTTGAGTACCAATAAAATGTCCTATATTGTTGATATTCATAATTGTGATAAGGGACTTGATCATAAGCTTTAATGTTGTTAATCATATGAAAAAGGATCAAGTCACTATGCATATTGGTCATTATGCTCCTAGAATTATTACTTGTTTTTATTGTGGCAAAAAGGGTCATACTACTAATTCTTGTCGGGCTAGAAATAGCTCTAAATATTGTTGGAGACCTAAAAGTCTCAAAGCTAATCTTAAAGGACCCAAACATATGAGGTACCACAAAAAAATGTGCTATTAGGTACCCGACAAAACAAAAATCGGAGAAAATTCATGCCACCAAGAAAACATCAAATGAACGTTTCATTTGATCAAAGAAGGAGAACTACTCTCAACAAAGCCAATTTCAAGAAGAGCGTATAATCAAAAATGGGAAGAACGCAATCCTTGGAAATGGCAAAGACATCATCAACAAGATGACTTTCAAAGAAGAAGAGACCATCAACAATTGGAAGGTAACCAACCTTGGAAATGGAGTAACCAAAGAAGTCATCATCAACAAAGTGACTTCTCGAGGGAAGATATCATCAAGAATGGGAAAGGCACAACCCATGGAAATGGCGTAATTGGTAACCCGTATCTCCCTATTCAAATATGCATTTTTTTTTTTTTGTGTCTTAATTGCAAAATGATTTTTCAAGTATTTATTTTTAGGTCTCTTATATATTTATGAGTTTCAATATTTTTAAAAGAGACCTTGCATGTTTTCATTAGACTTATGTGGCTTATTATCTCTTATGAAATCTTATAGCATAAGCTTTTTTTTTTTCTCATATTATTTGCCTACACTTGAATCTTCTATGTTATCTAAGAATTGTGTAGGATACATATTTCATACTCATTGGCTATTACGTCATCAAGTTTCTTAAACCATCGAGGTATGTCTACTCGTATCTTTCCTTAAAACTCGATTTTATGCTTATGCACATATCTTTCAAGATATTTCATTTTGACCCCTTAAGTGCCCCTAATTGATCTTGCAAATATTTTCTCTTAAAAGGCACTACGTGTTTAGTCTCGTTTTTATCGTTTATATGTTTTTCCAAAACCCATATTTGTTGGATTTAGTCCAAACTTATATTTTTTGCAAAGTTTTAAAACTTTTGGGGTGAAAAATCGAATTTTGGAAAACTCTGGGAGAAAGAAAAATCACCTGGGACGGTCATAGCAGGGGCGACCGGTCGCCCTGCACCTCGACCGGTCGCACCCCACCTCGACCGGTCGCCCAGGTTAATTTTTGCACTTTAAAACACTCTGTCTTGATTCGGAAATGACTCAAAATCCCCCAAAACCCTTGTTCAAATAATTTTCTCTTTTTTTCTTCAAAATCTTCATTTCTTCATCATTTTTCACGATTCTTGTTGCTAATCTTCTCTTTTTCACAAGAATCTTACATATATGGCTCCTCCAAAGAATTCCACCGGTTAAATCCAAATCCCATCTCCAAGCGTAGAAGGGGCGGAGAGGGTTCACAAGAAATCGGCAAGAGGAAGCCGAACAAAGGGATATTCGAGCCGCTCAAAGAAACGTGGCTCAAGAAGGTGATGATGTTCAAAATCCCATTCTCTCTCGGCCCAAATTACCGAGCTACGCGAACGATTTCGCTCCAAAATTGCCGTTGGGCGAAAGGTAAAAATCCTTTGTTACTCAAGCCCCTAATTCCCACAATGTTCTTAATTTTATTCATAAATATGCGGAATGGTATTATGAGGACTCGGGAATGGGAGGAAAGTCGATTGCTCGGACTAAAATGTGTCGTTTTAGTTCTTTTACGAATGAGTATCCTACGATTAGAGGATTTTTGAGGAGCAAGGTTGGATGTACTTATGGGAACATGCTTATGTGTTGTATGATGATGATATTATCCAACTCTTTTATGCCAATATGTGGGTCGAATATGATAATGATAGAAAGCCGATTGCCGTTAATTCGCTTATAAAGGGTCGTCATTTTAGATGGACTCCCAATGATATTTGCCTGCTTTTACATGTTAGAGAAGGTGGTTGGGATTACTTCTCTTGCGGGACTTGGAATGATGAAATGTTGGGGGTATCGATGAAAGAAGTCAAGACGTATTTGGGAGTATGGCCTAAGTATTCTTTGTTGGCAATGACACTTGAGCATCGCATTTTATCGGTCATTGTCGCATATTGCATTTGTGGTAAGTCGGGAAGATGCCTAGCAATATGGATTACTTTTTGACTTATAAGATTGCTAGGAGGGAACCACTTAACTTTGGAGCCATACTTATTCAATGTCTAATCGAGTCCATTACTCAAGGTAATAAGAAGTTGGTTATGGGAAATTGGATTTGTAAACTTCTTATTCAATCGGGACTTCATTCGTCGGAGTTTAACTCGGAAGTTTTTCAAAATGACTTCGACATTGATAATATCACCCAAATAGTCACGATGCGCAAGAATATGGACATCCGACCTACCAAAATGGCTAGAGGCAGAGGTCAAGAGTCCCCGATCCTAATGACATCTTTGATGACGCGGGGCCGCAAAGATTGGTGGAAGAAGGCGAACCAAGCAATCCGGAGGGTAATACCGGTGCTCAACCGCCTAGGGTATACTCAAGCCGAATTTGATGAGATGAGGGCCTTTCATGAGACGAGGTATGAGGCTTTGGAGCAAAAGACCTCTAAAATGCAAAAGTCTATCGGCAAGTTAAAGAAATTCATCAAGGACTTTATTCCCTGATCTTGCTTTTCCTCGGATGAGGAATGATGTTACCCCACCCCTTTACTTTCTAAAGCATTTTCATTAATGATGTTTTGTATTTTGATGAATTTGTGTAAAACTCTTTTGTACTAATGATATTTGCTTGTTTTCTTCTTAAAAGGGTTAATATTGCAAGTTGATAATGACTTGTGAATAATCATGACTTTGATGGAGTATTTGATGGTAAAAATACTCTAAAACATTGTTTGATAATTGATATGAAGTACTTGATGGTAAAAGTGCTTCTTTTATTGCTTTGTTATGCTTAGTTGAATATGTTGGGACATTTGATACATGTATTGTTGAAAGCATGACTTATTACTTGATGGTTGCTCTAATTTTTGGCATTTGTAATGCCTTGATCGTTCTTAGCTTATCTCAATTGGGTTGAACCTCGAGAATCTACTTTGAGCTTCTTAATTGATGAACAAATTATTGCATATGGTGCATATGATTGTTTGAGCTTTGAAATGAGGTTGATTGATGATATGAAAATTTTTTTCGCTTAAACCATTTACAAAGGTTATATACAACCTCTTTTATTTTTCACGCCCACAATGTGTTCGATGCAATGTTTCAATGAAAATTTCAACTTCTACATGATTCTCTCGCTTCCAAAAGTCTTCTATACTCTTTGAGATCATGTTTTGGGAAACAAAACGAGCGTATGAACTTTTCATGATACATTTCTCCCATTTTCCTTGGTTTTTTAAGCTAAATTGCTAAATGGTTGATAAACCATTTCTTTGGCAACTTTGATGTTTCTATCATCCTAACATTCTTTTTGATGATTCCAAAGGGGAGAAACAGAATTTGGCTCGTTAGCTCAAAGAAGCTAATAAAAGCTTGTCATAAAAGCTATAAGCTATGGCTCATAAAAGCCATAAGTTGTGATTTATTTTTAGTCCAATTGTTGCTTGATGGACTTTTATTATTATTTAATGTTGTTTTGTGAGGGGAGCTTATAAGCTCTTGAACAAATTGTAAAAGCTAAAGCTTTTAGCTTATGGATTATTGCTATTACTTTATTCTTGATGTGTTTGTGGATAGGGGAGCTTGTGCTTATTATTGAAAATATTTACTCCCTACTTGGTTGCTTTAATATTTTTGGAAATTTTGGTTGCTTCCAAACGGTCAAATGTTTTTACCGGAAAATCATTTCTAAAATTGTTCTCTTAGTTTATGTAAAAATTGTTTTGGTTTGTAATCATCAAAAAGGGAGATTGTTTGATACATGTTTTTATCTTAATTTTGATGATTTTATTTTATCACCAAAACAATGTTTTTAAAGGTTGTCCAAATACTCCTAAATGATTTAAAATGATTTTAATATTTTCCTGGAGTATTTTCTCAAAGTTTATTTTCGTCTAAATTGGACAACGCTTTTAATGATTTTACGTTATTGAGTTTTCACTCTCAAAAGATGTTTCTAAATGTTGTCCTAATACTTCCGATCGGTTTAAAATGTTTTTACTAAATTTTCGGAGTATTTCTTGAGTTTTATTTTCGACTAAAATTGGACAATATTTATGTCTCGTCGGTCGACCCGCATCTATAGGGCAACCCGTACTGAAGATGATTTTAGAAACAAAAATGAGACGGAAAGAAAAACAAGCAGTCGGCCGACTGTCCGCGTCGGCCGATCGGTCGGCCGACCGGCCGCCTGGTCGGCCGACCTGCACTGCAAGTGTGTTTGAAACGAGAATGTTTAATCCTTGCAAAATCCATGAGGGGACCGGTTGGGGTGATGGTCGACCGGCCGAGGTAGACGCCGACCGGCCGCCTGTATTTATTTTTCAAAGTGTTCTCTTTAACTCTTATCTCTGTGCGACCGGTCGCCCTATGTATGTATTGACAAAGAAAATATGACCGTTTGACAAAGACAAACTTTCCTTAAAATGTGGGATTGATTTCTAACAAATATATTCTTGATTTTAATTGTATTTTTCTCAGATTTTCAATCCCCAAGAGAGCCTATGCTTGATCAATCATCTCCTATAAATAGAGGAAGTTTTGGAGCAACCAATACAACAATTGAGATACAATACAACAAGATACACTTCAAGCAAACACTTGGTCTTTCATTTTTATTATTCTTGTTGTAAAATTGCCTAGCTTATCACTTTCACATCTTTGAGGTCTAGGCTATTCTTGATTACACTTGCACTCTATTGTATTATCAATTATCGAGTTGTAATCTTGAATTTGTGGTCGTCATTCAAACACAAGATATCCTTGTGAGTGTTCTTGTGGTAAGAACACACTTGGGTGAACTAGGTGTTAGGTGTAAGAAGATTGTGGTAATCTTCTTGTTGAGGTGTTGAAGAGTGTGGTGCTTTCTTGAGGTGAAGATTGTGGTAATCTTCACAAGGTGCCGTTTGGATTGTGGTAATCTTCAAGTGAGATTGTGGTAATCTCAAAGTGGTGTTGAAGAAGAGTGTGGTGCTCTTTCAAGGTGTTGTAAGTTGAATTTGTATTAATTTTGGTAATTAATAAAATTCTTTCTCTTTTCAAAATCCATCCCTGATATCTTTGGGGGTGGTAGAGGATTAGGCCCTAGGTGGGTTGAACCTCTTTAAATCAACGTGTGTTGTTTACATTCCGCACCTTCATTATTTTGTTTAAGCATTCGGTTTAAAAAGAGGGCGAAATCGAAAAGATGGAGATAATCTATTCACCCCCTCTAGATTATCGTAGCCAGCTTGACTTACAATATATGTATATATATATATAACATTTCGTGTCAGCATATAACACTTGCATATAAAATTTGTTTTAGAAATGAAATATAACACCATGCTAAAATTATCGTGCTTGCATATAAATTATCGTGCCTCATATAACATATAAAACCATGCTAAAATTATTTTAAAATATAAATAGTAAAATATAAAAAACCACGATAATTTGTTTTAGACATGAAAAAAGAATCGAAGTTATTTTAAAAAAAATATAAAAAATTAAATATGAAAATTAAAAAAAAATGTAAAATATAAAACATATATCGTGCCTATCTCATGCCATAGGGTTATTTGGGCACGATATCGTGCCGCGGGGTTAATTGGGCACGATATTGTGCCGTGGGGTTATTTAGGCACGATATCGTGCCGCATGATTAATTGGGCACGATATCGTGCCCAATTAAGATAAAACTCGTTCAGCCAAAGTGAGCATGCTTTTATCATTATTATAATTATTAAAATAAAATAAAATGTGCATCTTTTGTTGCACCTTGGGAAGGAACCCCAAATGCATGCTTCTGCATACATATATTAAAAAAGTATGTTTGTGCATACATATATTAAACAAACCCACTTTTGTTAAAACCCACTTGCAGACATGCTTTAACCCACTGTTAAAAGCATTTATTAATTATCCATGCTCACATTAATGAAGAGGTTAATTGGGCACGATATCGTGCCGTAGGTTTAATTAGGCACGATATCGTGCCGTAGTGTTAATTGGGCACGATATCGTATCATAGGTTTAATTGGGCACGATATCGTGCTGTAGGGTTATTTAGGGTTATATGAAATCGTGCCTATATCGTGCCAACACTCCATATTGTCAGTATACTGTCTGTTATTCGATTTAAACAAGTTAAGTAATTAAGAGGAAAAACAACATTACCTTGTTATTCAATTTTTTGGTTCGATTTTGGTTATGAAAGAATACAAAAAGAACTTCTTGATATTTTATGAAGAAGAAGAAAGAGAGAGAGAGAAAATGAAGAGTAAATGAGGACAAATCGTATGTATGTATGTATTTAACAAGAACCTACTTTAAAGGCTCAATTTAAAGCGCCAAGGGTATTGTGGTAAAAAAGAACCCCAAAAGTGGGTAAAAAACTATATTTTTGTCCTACATGTCAAAAACTTTCTCTCTATCCCAAGTGGGTAAATCCCACCATTTGCTCTAATTATAAATCAAGATAAGGCGAAAGCTTGCAACGGGTGATACTTTTAGTGTATTCAGACAAAATATCACTTTTTTACACCAAAAATATCACATTTTATACCAAAAAGTATCATTTTTATCCTAAAATGTATTTCATCGCACTGTGCGCCTGTCTTACAAGAGACCTATTCTAAAGATAATTAATTAAAAAAAATCAAGAGATTTTTAAAAATTGTAATCATTCATAAGAAAAAGAATAATTTCAAAAAGGCTCCATAATATCTCTAAAAGTATCATAATTTCCCCTCAAATTTAAGACATTTAAACCCGATCAAACGATTTTTGTTATTTTGAAACGTTTATGTTTTTTTTTCTGTTTTTATTTTCTAATTAGCTCAAACCTGAGATGTCTTTTGTAATTACCCCTTACAAATATTATCTCAAGGTTTAGCCAATTTAAAAAATAAATTCAAGCTATTTTTTTTTAAATTGCAAATACCCTTAAGTTGTTAAAAACGCCAGACTTGATATTTGTATTTTACCAAACAAATTCTCCCCTTTAAGGTGCAGCTTCTAAAATATAAACAAATAAATGTAGGTGTATTTGTAAGTTTGAAAGATAATTGGATCTTTTGTGTAATTAGGTAAACTTTGAGGGTAGTTTTTATAATTATCTCTCCATGTATGCATCTCCACCAGCAAATGTTTAGTTTCACTTGCATTGCTAACTAATATGGTCATTAATTTCTTGTATTCAGACAAAGAGGGATAGATTACAGAGGATATTTGGACAACAAAAGCAAGGAGTGATACTGAAGGCTTCCCAAGAACAGATCAGGTCCATGAGCCGGCACGAAGAGGGCGGCATCTGGCCGTTCGGAGGCGAATCCAAGGGAACATTCAATCTCTATCAGCAACGCCCGACGCACAGCAATCAGTATGGACAGCTCTACGAGGTGGACTCCAGCCACTATAGGCAGCTCCAAGACCTTAACATTGGTGTCTCTCTAGCCAACATCACCCAGGTGAGAAAATTGAACCCTCAAATAAATTCTAGGGATAATTACAAAACACTCCCTCAGGTTCGGGCTAATTACAAAAAGCCCAGAAATTTTTGAAAATTATAAAAAGCTCCTTGAGGTTGACTCTGCCTCACATTTTCCCTCCTAAAGGTGAATTACAAAAACCTCCTTGAGGTTCAGGCTAATTACAAAAAAAAAAGACAGAGATTTTTGAAAATTGCAAAATGCCCTTTGAGATTTGATTCATCTTACATTTCCCCTTCATAAGAAAAAAATATTTTAAAAAACCCCTGATATTTTCAAAAACATTACATTACCTTCTTAAATTTAACACAAATTCAAATTTGATGGGGCTTTGTGTAATTTTAAAACATCTCTTGTTTTTTTATAATTAGACTAAACCTCAGGGTTCTTTTGTAATTATCCCTAACAAAAAAAACATTTCCAAAATCCCCATTACCGTTACCCCCTTGATTTTAAGAAAGAAGCAAACTTGAGAGCCATTTTTGTAATTAGTCCAAACCTGAGGGAGGTCATTATAATTATTCCTAAATTCTAATCATTGAGTTGCTTCCATAATTTGTGTATATAAACTGCATCTTTTGGAGCTTTTGACTTCAAATATCTATTTTTCTTGATTTTTTTTTTAAAACACATTTCTAGAATTAGGAAGAGCAAAATTGTAAAAATTGGTCCTGCAACTATTAAAAGCTTTGATGACTGTTAATTGCTCGCGAATTTAGGACTAAAATGCTAAAAACACAAAATCTCCAAACACTACAACAAAAAATCGATTTACCTACATATTTTTTTAAGGCAAGCAAGTATTGAGATATAAGAAAAATCGTTGTAGATAAATATTTAACTCGGGCATTGGTTCCTGTTTTGGTTAGGGTGCAATGACTCCAAAGATACAACTCTAAGGCCACAAAGATCGCCATTGTGGTCGGCGGCGAAGGCTACTTGAAATGGCATGCCCACACCATCACAGGGTCGCCAACAGGAGGCCAACAACGGAGCGTGGTGGTTCACAACAAATACGAGATTAGGGGCGGCCCGAGCTACCGAAAGTCACCGCGACCGACCCGTGTGGCACGGTGTGTTACTATTTGACTAATTGTATCCCCATAGAATTTTGATGAAAATTTTGTGGGTTTCTTAACTATAAATAAGGCCCTAATATTTGGTTTTAAGATGTACCAAAATCTTCTCTTCTATCTCTATATTTGAGGAAGTCCTATATTTGGGAAATCCTAATTTGTGGGTAATTTTGCCCAAGTTGTAATTTGTTCGGGAGATTAGTAAAGTGGTCGTTGCGGTTGCGGTGCCGGAGACGTAGGCAAAATTGGCGAACTCCGTTATCAATTCCGTGTGTTCTTTCCTTTATGTCTTTTAGTTTCTCGCAATTATTTTCCTGGTATTCTTGTTGTAGTTAGTATTCAATATTGTTTGTTGTTGTGGGGTATTTAGTCCGCTGCTTATAGTACTGTTTAAGTAGGTTCTGTCTAAGGAGACCGGATTTTAAGTGGGACCGTTGTGACCCCTCCGGCCTTTCCTGGGAGCTTGCTTTATTCAGTATTATTTGTTGTGTATTATATACTCTCGATACCCCAACAAGTGGTATCAGAGCCGAAGGTTCGGCCTCGGCTCGTCTGTCTTTTATTTGTAATATTGAATACTACTATTTGAGTTCGAAATGACTACGGACACAACCGGTGCATCAGCATCCTCGTCCGCGCCAGGAAGGATGTTAGTGCCAAATATTAGAATTTCGGTGGAAACATTTGACGGCACGGGTCATTTCGGCATGTGGCAAGGCGAGGTGCTGGATTGTCTATTTCAGCAAGGTTTAGACATTGCCATTGAAGAAAAGAAACCAGATGAAGTTGACGAAAAGGAGTGGAAAACCATTAACCGCTTGGCATGTGGAACAATCCGATCGTGTTTGTCTAGAGAGCAGAAATATGCATTTAAAAATGAGAATTCTGCTTACAAACTGTGGAAGGCTTTGGAGGACAAATTTCTGAAGAAGAGTGGTCAGAACAAACTCCTCATGAAGAAACGATTGTTCCGGTTTGAGTACCGCTCAGGTACTACTATGAACGACCATATTACTGCATTTAATCAATTAGTTGCAGATTTGCTTAATTTAGATGTAACCTTTAGTGATGAGGATTTGGCTTTAATGTTGTTATCATCTCTTCCTGATGAATTTGAACATTTAGAAACTACTTTACTTCATGGGAAAGATGATGTATCTCTTTGCTCGTAGTTTGTCTTTGCTTTGTATAGTTATGAATTAAGAAAAAGAATAAAAAAGAAAACAGAACATAGCAAAGATGATGAAGCTTTGGTTGCAAAGAGGTCGCTTCGAAAAGCCAAAAGAAGGGTAAAAGAGGAAGATCGCGTTCCCAAAGCCAAACTTGACAAAAGATGAGTGTGCTTTCTGTCACGAGAAAGGACACTGGAAGAAAGACTGTCCAAAGTTGAAGAATAAAGGAAAAGCTCCTCAAGATGCTTGTGTAGCTGAGGGTGAAAGTGAAGATGAGTTTTCACTGGTGGTTTCACCTTTAATTTCCCGTTCTGACGAATGGATTTTGGATTCTGGATGCACCTATCATATGTCTCCCGTGAAGGAGTGGTTCTTCAATTTTGAAGAGATCAATGGTGGAGTTGTCTATATGGGCAATGACAATGCTTGTAAGACAACTGGGATAGGTTCTATCCGATTGAAAAATCACGATGGATCAACCGAGTCTTGACGGATGTTCGGTATGTACCAAATTTGAAGAAGAATCTCATCTCTTTGGGAGCCTTAGAATCAAAAGGCTTAATTGTTACTTTGCGAGATGGAGTTCTGAAAGCTACATCCGGCTCGCTCGTGGTGATTAAAGGCATCAGGAGAAATAATTTGTATTACTATCAAGGTAATACTGATGGTGGGGACAAAGAAAGCGATTCGATTCCGGGAATGAAAAAGAGTCCGCGCTGACCCAAGTTGTGGCATATGCGATTGGGACATCTTGGTGAGAAATCCTTGCAAACTCGCAAAGCAAGGATTATTGAAAGATGTTAAGGTATGCAAACTTGACTTTTGTGAGCATTGTGTTCGGGAAAACAAAAGAGGGTGAAATTTGAACCGCTATCCACAATACGTAAGGTATTTTGGATTATGTTCATTCGATGTTTGGGGGCCTTCTAAGACACCATCTTTGGGAGGAAAACATTATTTTGTCACTTTCATTGATGATTTTTCCCGACGTGTTTGGGTGTACACTATGAAGACTAAGGATGAAGTGCTTGGAATTTTCCTTAAATGGAAAACACGAATTGAGAATCGACCGGAAGAAAGATCAAAGTTCTACGTGAGATAATGGTGGAGAATACACAAGCGATCCCTTCCAAGAAGTTTGCCATAAGTATGGCATTGTTCGGACTTCACAAATCGAGGAGGACACCACAACAAAAATGGGGTGGCAGAGCGCATTTAATCGAACCTTGGTGGAGAAAGTTCGATGTATGTTGTCCAATGCTGGGTTGGGCAGACAGCACTGGGCTGAGGCTGTGACGTATGCGCAACATCTCATCAATCGATTGCCATCATCCGCGATAGGTGGTAAAACACCTTTAGAGGTATGGTCTGGAAAGCCTGTTACTGATTATGATTCCTTACGTGTTTTTGGTTCTCTTGTTTACTATCATGTGAAGGAATCAAAGTTAGAACCGAGAGCAAAAAGGGCATTGTTCATGGGAATTACATCTGGCGTAAAAGGATACCGTCTTTGGTGTCTCGAGTCGAAGAAAATATTGTTTAGCAGAGATGTTACCTTTGATGAACATGCCATGTTGAAGACAAGAAACAAGTGAAAAGACCGATAGTGCTCTCGCAACAAATGGAGCGTACACCAAAGCGGTGGAGGTAGAAGAAATGGCTATAATTCCAAAGCTAAGAATGATAATCCCGTGCGGATTTGTCGGATGATGATGAAGAAGAAGTTCGACCAAAACCATTGGATCAATCAACCCATTGCGCAGAAGGCCTAGACGAAAATTCACAAACCTGCTCGATTTGCAGATATGGTAGCTTATGCACTTCCGATTATAGATGATGATGTTCCTTTCACTTTTCGGAAGCGATTCGAAGTCCGAGAAAGTGAAAAGTGGAAAGGTGCCATGGAGGAAGAGATGCAATCTCTTCTGAAGAACAAAACTTGGAAGGTGACACAACTACCAAAAGGCAAGAAGGCAATTGGATGTAAATGGGTATTCACAAAGAAAGATGGATTTCTAACAAGAACGATGTGCGTTACAAAGGCAAGGTTGGTAGCTAAAGGCTACGCTCAGAAGGAAGGAATTGATTATAATGAGGTATTTTCTCCAGTTGTTAAACATTCCTCCATTAGAATTTTGTTGGCCTTGGCAGCACAGTTGAATTTGGAGCTAGCTCAACTTGATGTGAAGACGGCGTTCTTACACGGTGATTTGGAGGAGAAATCTATACGACTCGGCCCGAAGGATTCAAAGTTGCAGGGAAAGAAAACTGGGTTTGTAAGTTGATCAAATCGTTGTACGGATTGAAGCAATCTCCGCGACAATGGTACAAACGATTTGATAAGTTCATGATGGGGCAGAAGTACACACGGAGCAAATATGATCATTGTGTGTATTTACGCAAGCTACAAGATGAATCTTTTATTTACTTACTTTTGTATGTTGATGATATGTTGATTGCATCACAAAGCCAACTGGAAATTGACAAGTTGAAGGCTCAATTGAATCAAGAGTTTGAAATGAAAGATCTCGGTGAGGCCAAGAAGATACTCGGGATGGAGATAAGTCGGGACAGAACGAGTGGCAAGCTTTGTTTGACTCAGAAGCAATATCTGAAAAAGGTACTACAACGTTTTGGTATGACAGAGAATACAAAACATGTAAGTACACCACTTGCTCCTCATTTGAAATTGAGTGCCCAACTATCACCGAAGAATGATGAAGAACGAGACTACATGGATAAAGTCCCATATGCTAATGCAGTTGGTAGCTTGATGTATGCAATGGTGTGTACGAGGACATTTCACATTTCAAGCGATTAGTGTTGTGGCGGTATATGCATGACCCTGGAAAAGGTCATTGGCATCTTTGTGAAATGGATTCTACGGTATATTTAATTATCTTGTAGATGTTGGTTTAGTGTTTGAGCGGGGATGGTAAACTTGGTCAAGTATAGTTGGATATTGTGATTCCACTATGCGGTGATTTGATAAGCGAAGGTCAACGACCTGATATTTGTTCACTTTGGCAAAAGCACCGATCGATTGGAAGTCTACTGCGATCGACGGTTGCTTTACAACCTGGCAGAGAGTATATGGCGGTCGATGAAGTTAAAGGAAAGCTATTTGGCTTCAAAGTTTGCTTGAAGATTTGGGAGTTGGTCGAAGCACATCATTGTGCATTGTGACAATCAGGAGCGCTATTCACTTAGCAAAGAACCAAGTTCTTCATGCAAGAACGAAGCATATCGACGTTCATTATCATTTTGTGCGGGGAGATTCTAGAAGAAGGAAATATTTTACTTGAGAAGATTCATACTACTTGAAAAATCCCGAGATATGTTGACCAAGGTGGTGACATCACAAGTTTAAACATTGTTTATACTTGATCAACATCTTGCACATTTGAGTTGGCGCCGAGAAGCGCATTTGGAGCTGCCAAGACCGCTTAAATTGAAGAGTTGAATTTTTTCGACGTGGGACTACAATGAGTCAAGGTGGAGATTTGTTACTATTTGACTAATTGTATCCCACATAGAATTTTGATGAAAATTTTGTGGGTTTCTTAACTATAAATAAGGCCCTAATATTTGGTTTTAAGATGTACCAAAATCTTCTTTCTATCTCTATATTTGAGGAAGTCCTATATTTGGGAAATCCTAATTTGTGGGTAATTTTGCCCAAGTTGTAATTTGTTCGGGAGATTAGTAAAGTGGTCGTTGCGGTTGCGGTGCCCGGAGACGTAGGCAAAATTGGCCGAACTCCGTTATCAATTCTGGTGTGTTCTTTCCTTTATGTCTTTTAGTTTCTGCAATTATTTTCTGGTATTCTTGTTGTAGTTAGTATTCAATATTGTTTGTTGTTGTGGGGTATTTAGTCCGCTGCTTATAATACTGTTTAAGTAGGTTCTGTCTAAGGAGACCGGATTTTAAGTGGGACCGTTGTGACCCCTCCGGCCTTTCCTGGGAGCTTGCTTTATTCAGTATTATTTGTTGTGTATTATATACTCTCGATACCCCAACACGGTGGTGGTCGTCCCGGCCGGTCATCCGTTTGTGGCTGTCGCCAACAATCAGAACTTGCAGCTTCTCTGCTTCGAAGTTAATTACCATAACAACGAAAAATACCCTCTTGCAGGTAAGATTTACTCTGATGCTCATAAATATGCTCATTGAGTACATATACTTCATAATTACTAGGGATAATTACAAATACTACATCTGCATTTTAACTTAATTACAAAAAACTCCACTCATCTTTCTTTCAAAATTACTTTTTCCCCTTAAAGTAATACAAATAGTGCTACATACACTTATACCAAATATCCCTCAAATATTTCCTCAAAAAAAAAAAGAAAAAAGGTACCCGAGATTTGATTGATTGTATCTTATAAATATTTAGAAGACATTTTTCCCTTTGTCCCTTGATAACCAAATACTATTACAAAAAAAAAAAAACCTATCAAAACTAATTACAAAACTTCCCCTGACATTTGCACCCTTAAATTAAATTTAGATAGAAAGTATCAAACTTGTTTTTTTTTTTTTTTTGGGTAATTTTGAAACATCGGGTATTTTTGTAATTAGCCCAAACCTTAGGGTGTTTTTGTAACTATCCAAAAATAAGTGTTTAAATAATATTTGCAATTTTGAAAGATAACTAATTTTTTTGTGATTAAGCTAGGGGTAGTATTTAATTCATACTAATTACTATGGGTAAATTATGGAAACTACCAACAAGCTTGCTTCAATTAGCCTAATTATAAAAAAAAAAAAAAAATCCAGCCTGGATGGTTCAATTTGTAAATAATTGAACTAAAACATTATTTATAAATCGAAATAAAATACTATTAAGAGGTAATAGACTGAATTTCATGGGTATTTTTGCAATTAATCGTCGTATTTATAAATTTGTTTAACAGGAAAGAGGAATGTGATGAACCAACTTGAGAGAGAGGCTAAAGAACTGGCGTTCGGAATGCCAGCAAGAGAAGTGGAAGAAGTGTTTAACAGTCAGCAAGATGAGTTTTTCTTCAAGGGACCTCGCCAGCAGCATCAGGGCCGTTCAGATGCGTAAGAAAATGATGATCCGACGCACGAGATTTGGCCAAGTGGGCTGCCTGCCCAAGTTTTGTGTTTTAACTACTAGCTATATGTAAAATGTTAAAAGCCAGTCTAATATATAACTATATGACTCGTTTTGTCTTAGTAATAATATGATATCGTGTTAGCGCTTTCAAACCCCTGCGGAGATGTAATTATGTGTAAATTAGTGGTCTCTTTTAACATAAATAAAACTGCGCTGGCTTTCCAGGTTTTTCGTTATTTTTGTGAATGTGGTTTGGAGTTGTGATGGATTTGTGTAATTGGATTCATTCGGTTTCGTCAGGGCTTATGTCAATTTTTTCGTATAATTACGAAATTATCCTTGAAGTTTGCTCTAATTATAAAAATGGAAATTATATTTTAAAATCACAAATACTACTAAAGGTCTATATTTACCCATGGCGCAATTTTGTAATGTAAATTTTTTTAGGGGATGTTTGTAAGGGCTAATTATACTAAATTTCCTAAATTATGAGTATTTGCGCTCTCTCTTCGTCCCTCCATGCAGGGTGTTACATGAAAAGTTGAGGCAAATGAAAAAGACTGGCTTATTTAGATCGGTGATTTAAGGGTCTTGGACTTTTGGGTGATCGGGTTTGAAGTAAGAGATCCTGCTTTGTAGACCATTTGATGCCTAAGTCGATTGAGCTCGATGGAGTATTAGGTGGATAAATAGTAAAAGTGAATAGTGAATAATTACCATTTGACTATTAATGTAACAATGTATTTATAGTTTTTTCCGCGTATGTGAGGATACGGGTTGCACCAAATGTAACCATCTAGAGTTGTCTTGATTGTTAGAATTCTCCTCCCTATGGTCGGGCGGTCGGTTCATAGGTCCATGGCCAAGAAAGAGATCACAGCATTTTAACGAAACAAAATATAATTTACCCTATCTTATTTTTAAATGATAACTGAATTTGTTTTGTAATTAAAGCTAAACTCCAGGTTAGTTTTTGTAATTAACCATTTTTTTAATGTAGAATATTTGTCACGGATGCTGGGAATCAAGTGAAAAATCCCCGTGCAATAAATTGCAACTGGAAAAATTCTTATCCAAATGAAGTTTGACTAAATTGGAATTATAAGCAATCATTCATTGCAAGTGAGATTGACTCAATTTAATTGATTATTTAATTGATCTCATTTGTCTGATCAAAAAAATCCACCGCATAAAATACACATAATTAATTAAATCTCATTTCCAGTCAAAAGCAATCTCAGTTGAAAAGTGCAATAATCCGATTCTTCGTAATCTCAAGCAAAATAATTTCGGTAAAATTATTAAAATAATGTGAACAAGGGAGGGCCCACGGTGGCCTATATATATATATATATATACCCGACACCTATCCTGATTGCTTCTCCGTTTCTCTAAAACCACATTTTCACTCTTCCATTGACTTCACAAACAAACACGCCACAAATAATTTAAGAAATTGAAACCCTACCTCGTCGGATTGAGAAGAATGCCGATGAAGCGCAGCCGAACAGGAAGCTCGTCGGCGGTTATGAAGGCTGAATCCGGCGGCGGCGAGCCGTCACGATCGGGGATTTTGACCATCGCTCATCCGGTTTGTGTTGGGGAATCTGATCAGCGCAAAATTGGGGGATTTTTGGAGCGGTGTAATTACTGCGAGAAACGGATTGCTCTGTATAGTGAGGTGTTTATGTATAGGTATGGTTTTCAATTCTGGCGATAATTTGAATTTTTAAGCCTCTTTTTTTCTATTGGTGTTCAATTTCTAAATTGAATTCTTCATTAACTTATCGCCGGCTGGATTGTGTTCGTGCGGCATTTTGATTTAGTGAACTTGCTCGAATTCGGTCCATTATTTTTTTTTTTTACAATGTTTTGTTTGGTGGTATTGTTGTTTTTGTGATTATTGAATTCCTAATTAAAAAATCATTAAAATAAGTTTTTTTAATTTATTAAATTGTGATTAGTCCGTCAATAACTAAAAATCTTACTATTGATATTTCACATATTTAATAAAATATTACTTAAAATATTTGGCATATTTTTTGATTTGCAATGAATAACAAAATTTATAAGTATAAATGTATTATCTGATCAAATAAAATGCTACTACAACATAATTTATTATGAACTATTTTAAATTAAAATAAATAGCCACCAAAATGCTAAATAAAATAAAGTTCCAAATAAATTTAATGCTAATAGAAACTCCTAATGCTAATTAGTAGTATTACTGTATTAGACAGGAATTTCTATTTTTTTTTAACCTATACTTATTAGGGATAATTATAAAAACTACCTCTTAGGTCTGGGTTAATTGCAAAAAAATATCCCAGAGGTTTTTAAAATTACAAACAGCTTGAGGTTTGATTCTGTATTATACTTTACCCATTCATAAGAAAAAAATTTCAAATACCCTTACATTTGCAAAAATATTACAATTGCCCCTTACATTTAACACAAAACCAACCTCAATGTTTTTTTTTTTTATAATTTCTCAAACATCTCTCTGTTTTTTTTGTAAATAACCCGAATATCAGGGGTAGTTCTTGATATTATCCCTTATTGTTATTAATATCTAACCCGTGGATATACAATATGATGCAGCAACCTGTGCGCATTCTGCTCTGCTGAATGCCGCGACCGTCAGATTGCAAAGGACCACATGGCAAATAAACAACCAGCAAAATCAAAAGCGGTGCAGGTGGTTCACAACCAGGGGATTAAAAATTGAAGGATAATGGTTCTTAAATTGGAGACATAATGCTGCATATATACAGTCACATACTAGCACTTTTAATACTAACTGTAGATATGCTGTCAATTTGCACTTGTGCCATTGATTGAAGTAGGAATTGTAGTATACTATAGATCTTGTTTTTATAGTACTTTGTAGGTGTACAGGTGCTCCTATATGTTAGTTATAGTTTTAAAGAATTGAATTAGGTATATGTGTTGTGAGGTATATTTATACTTAATGGATTAGTACGTATGATCACGAGCTTATAGCTCAAGTGGTATCCATAACCCTTTGTGAGGTATTAACCGGGTTCGGACCTGGTATCTTTCATTTTCTTTGAGATTTATTCCTCCCCTCCAATCATTACTCCCAACTTATTAAAAAATTGGCACAAAATACATTTAGTTTTGACCGAAAATTTCAGAATTGGATGGATTGCTTGATGTGGTTGCCACTCACCAGCCAAAATAGGAAATTTTCAATTTTCATGCGAAATTATTGATTAGGTTATTTTTAAATTTAATAATATTAATTAATAGGCATACAAAAGTTATTGTTCTAAAAATCCCCGCCAGCCCGAATTAGCCTGCGCTAGGCGCTGAGCTAGGCTCCTTGTCTCGCTGCCTATGTTATTCTTCCGATTAGCCCCGCCTAACTCCGCCCACGTTCGCCTAACCCCGCCTGCCTCCACCTGATCTTTGCAGCCACTGTCACGCTCCGACTAACGCCTAGCGATTTTTAACACTAACAAAAGTACATGTTATATGTGTCTCCGTCAATATATCCAAATAAGCAATTGACAAGTTTCCAATGTCAACTTTCTCCCATCCAATAAGTTGATACGTTGTAGCTTAAGAAAGGAAAAGCATGTGTTTTCTCATTTGGGCTTTTAATATAAGGCCCAATGGGGGCCTTCTACAAAAATGTGGTAAGTTGGGTAGTACGTGCCCTTTAGATTTTAAAGTGATGGGCTAATGGCTAGCCAGATAGCCCCATGCTAAGTTTAAATTTAAGTTCATTAACCTTTTTATGTTCTATAATTTTTTGGTTTATCCTTGCTAAGTTGACTCGTAGTAGTAATAGGGTTCAATTGCATCATCCCGAAAACTGATATATACCATATTTTCTGAGTCCCTAGAGATTTGGCAGTGCCTCATCTAGCACCATATTTTAAAAATTGGGATGGGTCCATTTTGACAGTTGTTTGGCTGGGCCAAATTAGTTTTATTTTTTTGTGTATTTCCATGGGCTGGACTTGAAACTAAAAATAACACCAAATTGACCTGAACCAGCCCGACTTATTTGACAAGTATATATGTACGTGGATTGAAGAGTATATAAAGCCTGAGAAAGTGTCCCACAGTTAAATAGTGGAAATAATGATGGCATGTGGTGTGTTATTATGAAGGCAGTCAGAGTCGTGTTTGTCCAGTCCCTATCTCGGTATCTCCACACACAGATACTGTCCGTTTTTAACTTTAAAGTTACAAGTAAATGTTGTACTCTGAAAATTTGATCAGAAAGATGGTTACAAAGTACCATATACAATTATTTTCCGAGAACTAATAAAAAATAGAATTGATCAATAACATAGTTGATGGGCTCGACATAATTTTTATTATTATGAATATATATATTAAAAATGCCCAAATGTCCAAATATAATGATATCCAACAAGAATTTTACTTATGGGCTCAATCGCGACGGACGCAGAATTTGCTTCTTGGGGGCGAAATCCAGGAGCGACGCAGATGGTGTCTGGTGCCTTGAAGGTCCTCCTACGAGGACCCCAAAGTTTTTTATATATATGTACATACACAATCAATGGTCCTCCGGCATGAGGGCCCTCCTTTTCTTTTTCAAAAAAATTACTTAGGTAAAATTTTTCAAAATTTTTAGTTAATATTTATTTGTACTTTTTAATTTTTTTATTTGGCCCACCCCAATTTCTTGTATCGATCCACCAGACAATCTCTAGCTACGCCATTGTATATAATGGCGTAGCTAGAATTATTACGATTTACTGTGTAGACCGATACACCTAAATCGGGTGGGCCAATAAAAAAATTGAAAAATACAAATAAATATTAACCAAAAAAAATTGAAAATTTTTAGCTTGTATATATATTATTTATTGATCTAGGTCCTCGAAACCTTGGGCCTACTCTGCAAAATCAAATCTAATATAAATAAAAACAAAACATACAAGTTTTTATAACAAAATTACATGGAAATTGGGGGCAAGATATGTTGGCTTACATTTTTATCTATTATATTAATTTATTAAATAATATATTATAGGGGTCCAATCGCAAGACGAGGGGCGGTTGCCGCCACCACCCCTCAGTGTCCGTCCCCCGGCTCAATGTGCCCATATGGTTCATGCATCATAATATACCACCAGATAATAACTTAGTTGGAGATACTATAAGTATCACCCCAATTCCATTTCCAAGGTATGAAATTCATTTTCACTAAATCTAGTCTTGTGAATTCTAGTTATTCTTTGTTCTCTAATCGACTTGAGCGTTGGAGGATTATCGGGAAAAACCCTGGCGCCTAACGACTTGTTGTGTTGCAAAGAACCCAATTTACTTGTAGACTTCCAAATTTCAAATTTTGAAGAATATAGTGTTACCACCACATCAATAATAGTCGGCTAAAATAAAATCTTGAGTCCGAACATAGTGTAGTGAGCATATATGGCCTTGTTTGTTTATGTTTCCAAGGCCACATTTCCAATTTCCAACTATTCATGAAATGGAATCACGTTTGTTTAAAATTTCTAATGGAAATCATCATTTCCATTTTTCACTTTTCACATAAAACATCATCTCAAACCTACAATTTCAATTCTCAACCCTATACACCCTACATCACTTATCAATCACTATTCTTATTTTTTAACCCAATTATATATGTGGGACCCTTCACTACCAACTTTATCTACTTAAAATACTACTATATATATCTAATGGGACCCATTAGCCTACAATCTTACAAATATAATATTATATATTCAATTAAAATATTCAATCACTATCAATTTTTCAAATTATTATATACATAAAATACTATTTCAAAACTAATTAACCAAACATAATCTCATTTCCAAACCTACATAAAACTCATTCTCATTCACTCATCCAAACATAATTCCAATTTTCACACGAAAACCAATAAATTCTAAAATTCATTTTCCAACACTAAACTAAAAAAATAGTCCAAAAACATAACCATACAAGGCCTATGTTTTTTTTTTCCAACAAAAATTATGGTATTTTTTTTTTTGTTTTTGTTTTGAGTAATACACAAATGCAGAAGTCACATCTGTCTGTAGGCAACTTTGGAATTAGAAAACATCCAAACATGTAACAATTTAGCCGTCGGATCTAACAGACAAATCTGACTTCTTTTTCTTTTTGGTTTAGAAACAAAGTTGATTTTTTGCACTGGATTTGTTGGCTAATAGTTATAATATTCCCTTTGAATTGTGTGAGGAAATGTCCTTTGATGATTTTGCATTATTAAATACAATTTGTTTAAGATATTTAATCTTAGAGATAATTACAAAAACACCCTTGAGGTTTAGCCTAATTACAATAAAACCCAATCATCTTTCAAAATTACAATCACACTCTTGACCTTTGATTCTAGGTAAATACAAAATTTAGTGGTGTTTGTAACACGATTAAGGGGGCATTTGTTAATTTGGATAATAACTGTTTTTTTTTTTATAATTAGGCTAACCTCATGGGTCTTTTTGTAATTATCCTTAATCTTATTAAGATAATTAGATAAAGTTGAGAAATATGGTTGCATTTCTATGCATTTTATTAAGGTGTAAGAACTAAGAAGTTCTTAAGGGAAGATTTGATTTTCCAACGCTGATTTTATTATTACAATACTAAATGTCGAAATAAAAATGTGAAAAAATTAATCTTATTATGTTAAGGTGGTTAAATGTTGTAGAGAATTGAGCTCAGTTTTGCAAAGGTGGTTAATAGTTCATGCAAGAAATTTCCAACAAAGAACTTTCTCAACTTTTTTATATACTTTCAGAAAAAAAGGATAAAATAACAAAAAGTAAATCAGAAATTCAGTAAATTTAACTTTGGAACCTTACTGTCACTGTACAGGTTACAGCTCAACTTTTCTTTTTCTTCACTATGAAAATGGCCCAAAAACATTTCTATTTTTAGCCAAAAAAAAAAAACATAAATAAATTAACTTGCTACTTTCAACTTGTTAAAATTTTTCTAACATTTACAGTTTCCTCTATCAAGAATGAATATATACTATTTTACACCAAGTCATGTGTTAGTTTTCCCAATTCCTGCAAAACCATGAAAGTATAAATTACATTATACAACATGATATTTTTTCACAATTGTAACATGGGAGCTTATATTTGTTACATACCTAAGTAAGGATCAAAGAACTTAGAGCTACATTTTTGAAACCTGCAAAGACATGGAAAATTAGAGAAAATAATTATAGACTAATTGATTATTTGAAGCAAGTAATGCAGGGAATTACACAAAACACAGAAAAAGAAAAATTACCGTATGTGTATCGCTATGTCGAAAATCAATTTATCTATCTCTGTCTCTAGTTCGTCTGCAACACGAAAATCATCGTTACTCGAATACTGACTTAATAAATTGATTTACAATAATACACCCCTTATTAAGAGCAAAAAGTTTAGAGATGAATACAATTATATTGTTGAGTGATACTCTTTTAATAAGTTGGGAGTAGTGGTTGGAGGCGAGGAAATAAATTTCAAAGAAACTGAAAGATACAGGGCTCGAACCCTGGTCAACACCCTTATAAAGGGTCAGTGGTACCACTTGAGCTACAAGCTCATGGTTTTGCACTTTTGCTTAGTGATACTTGATTGCATATAGTCGTGATTGAACAAAGTGAAGACTTATTGGTTCATTTTAGGGATAATTACAAAAAACCCTTGAAGTTTGGGCTGATTACAAAGAAATCCAGATGTTTTTTAAAATTAAAAAAAAATTGTGGTTTGATTTTGTATGAGATTTAAGGGGTTAAACTGTAATATTTCTATAAAATTCAGGAGACGTTTTGATATGTTTTTGTTCACAAAGGAGGAAAATTTAAGACAGAACAAACCTCAATGGTTTTTATGTAATTTTCAAAACCTCAGGGTTTTTCTGTAATTATCTCGAACCTCGGGGGTTGTAATTATCCCTTCATGGCTTCATATTATCATTCTGGCATCTCATGCAATGACCCCACAGAAAGAACAGAGGATATTATATATAACCTGAATTATTTTCGAATGACTCTGATTAAATCGATGAAAAATCATCCAACTCATTACTCTCAGTCATTTCTGCCTGTAAAAATCATATTCCAATTATTAGCATTACAATTTACAAAATATGTAGATAAAATAAAATAAAAAAAACTGATTAGATGAACAGAGATGGAATTAAAAATACCTACTTAAACGTATGATTATATAAATTTAGCTGACCGTATCCGTGTGAGTATTGTGGCAGCAACTCTTCAACCTCAACCCGAGAACTAGAATGACTCGTGCTTTTCTTGATACGACTACAGTTGATCGACTCAACTTCTGCCAAAAATAAACTGTAAACCGGTCTATGATCTGAAAACCTCGACTCTCCACGAACGTATGATAGCTGTTGGAGACCATGACCGAGCCATAATATACGATCACACCTTCATCAAAGGAAACATGGAAATGCATGCAAAATATAAATAGGTGGATGTTAAAATTTTGGTCCGTCTTTTATAGGGTAATTACAAAAACTACCCCTGAAATTTAGTCTAATTACAAAAAGCCCAGTTATTTTTCAAACTTGCAAATATCCCAAGAGGGTGTAATTTTTAAAATAGAAAAAAAATATCAAGGGGATATTTGTAATTCTGAAAGATAGTTGGGGATTTTTGTAATTAGACTGAACCTCACTCAAGGGTAGTTTTTGTAATTAACCATCTTTTATGATATCACAGAAATATTGTGGCATATATATTTGGTGGGATAGTTACCATGCTGGTGTTCTTCGTTTCTCTTTTGGGTGCATATTCTCGCCGGCATATCTGTCGGAATTATTCGAATACTTGTATGTAGGAGGGAAATATATTCGCCCTTCGTTCCATCCTGGGAAAACTCGCCCGTGTCTCTGCTCTATCCGAAGCTGTTTTAGGAGGATAGAGGAAATGAGAAATGTACATTGAGCAACCAGTGCAAAGGTCGAAGTCCAGTTAATCTTAGGGACAATTACATAAAACCCGCATAGGTTTTTGAAAATTTCAAAGAGCCCCTTGAGGGCTGATTAGACTTACATTTTTTCACTTCATAAGCAAAAAAACATTTCAAAATCCCACTAACATTTTAGAAATATTACATTTTTACCCCTTAATTTTAAGAGAGAATGAAACCTAAGGGGTATTTTGTAATTTTGAAACGTCTCTGGATTGTTTTGTAATTAGCCCAAACGCTAGGGGTGTTTTTGTAATTTCCCTTAATTTTATAACAAAAATGAAGCTGCTGAGGAAGATTTCATTTTCTTGCCTGGTCATTCTCTAACAAAGCTCTCCAGTTGCGCATCTCTACAAGAGCCTTTGCGCATCGGTAAGAAAGAGATATTCTGTAGTTCAAGTCCCGAGCCATATGATTCGACTGAAATGCAAACAATACAAGATTTAGAACAAAACACTTCCTGTACTGAGAAGAAAATTTCTTGCACATTAATCTAAGGGATAATTGCAAAAACACCCCTAAAATTTGGGCTAATTACAAAAAAATCTAGACATGTTACAAAATTACAAAAAGCCCCTTCATGTTTGATTATGCCTTAAATTTAAGGGGGTGATTGTAAGCTTTTACAAAAATCAGGGTTTTTTGAAATATTTTCCCATTATGGAGTAGAAAATCTAGGACGGAATCAAACTTTAAGTTTTTTTGTAATTTTCCAAAATCTCTGGGTTTATTTGTAATTAGCCCAAACATTAGGGGTGTTTTTGTAATTACCCCTTAATCTAATATTAAACTAAAGATGGTTCCTGTAATTAGGATAGTGGAATCACTAAGTTTGCGTTTGGATGAAGGATTTTGATTTGACGGGAGGATTTGGGGACAGCGGTTTTTGAAATCCACCGCAGTTACTCAAAAAAAAAGCTTAAAATAGGAGTTTAGGAATTTCAAATCCATTGTACTATGGTCGAAAGCCAAACAAAACTTGTAAAAAAGAGTCGCCCGATACAAAGTAGGAACGTACTCATGATCGAGGATCGTTTGAGGCGAATCCTCATCCCCATGGCATGAACTTGCGGGAATCGCGTTTTCCTCAAAATTTCCATCACATCAGAATTCCGTCTCAGCTCATCGCCATCTTTCTCCCCGGACGTCAAATGACTGCAAACAAAGCAGAAGCTCGTTTGGTACAAAGACATGCTTATCGAAATTGAACCCTGCAAAAGAAAAAAAATCAACACCTTATAAAGATTGCCACTTTTCGTGATCTAACCAAATTTGCTCTAGAATTAAGTCATAATACCTTGTTTCCAAGATAACCCATCAAACCTCTGCCAACACACGACACGTTCAGATTACGAACAGCGTCTCTTAAATCACTCCTTATCCATACCATGAGAAATAGCCCAACCATCTGCTTGCTTGCAACTAAAAAATACCTCGACTGCCCATGATGTCTATCTCTATCGAAGATAGAGATAGAATGGCTGTACGAAACAGGCGAATCACTTATCCCGTCTTCATCATCGGACGAACAACCATCCAATTTCGTGTATGGATCATAACAATAATAATCACCCGGTCTATGACCGTAGATCGCCCTATCACATAAGCTGAACCGATGATCAAGTGTTGGATGTGGCATCATAATGCCACTATCCATCATTCGCATGCTGTGGCTCGTCCGGAAAGAGTGGCGGTGAGAAAAAGAAGAATCTTGTTTTCTATTTGACCCTTCAAATTCGTCATCCAAACAAATACCACTACTCCTAGGAAGATTGTTAAGAGTTTTCCGAATAAGCGATTGCCATTTCCTAGCGGGACCGTTATCTTCCGTGCCCAAAACATTACCGGCATTTAAAGGAACAATTTCTTGAAACCTTAAAAAAAGTCGATACAGAGAATTCTGTCATCAATTTCATTCGAACCAAAAGTTAACGACAGGCAAGAACATGCGATGTTCAACTAATTAACTCACCCAAGAACATAAATATCGGCGGAGGTGAGGTGTTTAGCCACTCTTCGAGATTCAAGTAACTCGGTGGAGATTTTCCGCCACATTCCATGTTGCCACAAAGATCCTATTCCATATAATAGAGGATATATATAAGGCCATCAAGTGAACTTGCCATAAGTTTAGTTAGTTAATTGAAGGCTTAAAAACGGATAATTACAAAAACACCCTGAGGTCTGGGTTAGTTACAAAAAACCCATAGATGTTTCAAAATTACAAAAACCCCTTAAGGTTTCATTTTGTCTTAAATTTAAGGGGGTAAATGTATTAATTTTGTAAATGTGAGGGAGTTTTTGAAATGTTTTTGAAAATCATTGGGAAAAATGTAAGACGGCATAATCAAACCTCAAGGGATTTTATGTAATTTTCAAAGAACTCTGGGTTTTTTTGTAATTAGCCCAAACCTCAGGGGTGTTTTTGTAATTATAAAAAAAAGGCACACACCTATAGTTGTGCACATCTCTAGCTTGAGAGGAATCAGGATCGATCTTATTCCGTTGAACACGGTCATGATTTCGTCTATTTGATTTCTCTGTAATCCAATTGCAGCCAAATAAGCAGTATATACTAAATTAATTTGATGATTAGGAAAAAATTGATAGAAAAAACATATCCAAGAGCTTCTGTTAAGAATAAATGACTAATAATAGCATATTGGTCCAAAATAAAAATCCAATTTTGAACCTGTTTTGGTTTTCTTGATATTGCAAGCCTCCCTCTCTGAGAAATTATTCCTCCATACTTCATCACCACCTGAAAAAGCCAAAAACTCAAAGTGTTCAAAGATTTGTTATTTATTGTCACAGCACAGAAACAATAACAACCCCAAAAAAAATTACAAAAAATAAAAACCAACTATGAAATTTTAGCCAGGCTGAAAACAAACCAAGCTATTCGAGATTGATCGTTAAAAGCTCGTTTGAACTCGTTCGTTAACATAACGAACCAAATATGAACACATTTTTCTGTTTGGTACGATGTAAAGCTTGGCTCGAGTAGTAAAAAATGAATAAAACATGTGTAAAAATATCAAGCTACTCGAGCTCGATTCGTGTTCGGCTTGATAAAAGCTTGATTCGATTAATAATCAAATCAAACTCAAATACAATTTTTGAAGCTCGATTAAAATTCAAACAAATTTAAACATGATTATGTTCAACTCGACTCGGCTCATTTACACCCCTACAGATGAATAAAACAAAAAAGAGATCTCAGCAAATTGAAGATAGCAGAACATTTGGAATCTAACTGTCCAAGAAAACAGTGATTGATTCCCATTCCAGATTGAGAATAGGGAAAAAGAAGCAAAAAATATCACTTCCAATCTGAAAAAACTATCACAAAACTCAAAGATTCCATTTTTTTTTCTGAATCACAAATTAAATTTACAATTTACAGAGACCAAACAAACTACCTTCATGAATGATGTCATCACCATGAAAATCCCCACTTTTGCTCTGGAGGTTGAACCATTTCTTGACTAGTGTCTTAGGCCATGAAAGCTACCCATCAAGAAACACAAATTATCAGAAAATCTTGAAAAAAAAAAAAGCAGCACAATCAATTGAAGACAAACAAACCTTGCTTTTCTTTGAGTTCCCATCTTTCATTGTTTTCACAACTTCAATTCATACATAAACAATTTTCTTGGATTTTTTCTGAAATTAAGGCAAAGATCAAAACTTTCCTCTCTGTTCTTTCAATAAATTCTTGTTTTTCACTCCCAAAGACAAAGTCAATGGAACTAGGAAATCAAGAACTGATGTATAGCCAATGGGATGAAAGCAGAGACAACTATGGCTTATTTTTTTCTTTAGGGGATGAAGGGAAAACAACAGAAACTAGGAAAATCAATTTCTTGAAATGTTTGAATTAAAAATACGTAAGGGTAGTCAAATCCCAGATGGGAAATAAATTTCTAGAGTTTCCTTTATTTGAGGAGTTCGCATAATACTAAAAGAAAGAAAATAAGGACAGTAAGTTAATGAGATTGTGAAGGTAGAAATAGGAAAACCAATAATATAAAAGTTTAATTGGCTGAAAAAAACGAATCAAACTACTCAATACTCGATTTGAGATTGACCATTAAAAACTCGTTTGAGCTCGGTTTGCTAGCATGAAGAACCAAACTTGAACACATTTTTTTTTGTTCGATGTAGCGTTTATTTCGAGTTCGACTTTCGATTAGTGAAAAAATAGTAAAATATGTGTAAAATTGCAACTACTGAGCTCGATTCGTATTCTCGTTCGACTAAAGCTCATTTGAGCTCGAGCCGATTAATAATCAAACAAAACTCAAACACATTTTGAAGCTTGATTAGAATTCAAATAAAAATACTTTACTTTCGATTCGTGTTACTTCGACTTGACTCAACAATGGCCGTTTGCTTATGGGTGAGTTGGCCAGGAAAGTGGTGCGCTCTCTTCCCAAAACACCTCGTGCGTTCTGATTTACAGAGAAAAAAAAAAGATTGGATTTTTAAAGTGAATAAAGTGCAGATGTAGCAGAAAAATAATCAAAAATGAAATAAATACTCTCTGGGGCATAAATACAAACACATTGTGATCCTCGAGGTCTTTCGGCTCAGAAACAGGGGACTCTGACCCAAATCATGAGTGGCATTTTTTTTTCATTTGTTTCTTATATATAATTTTGAAAAACAAGAAAATCTGTAGCTTTATTGGGTTTTGGTAAATGGATTTATTGTGCAACGAAGGGCCATTTCTGATTTCTCTACCTTTTGTGTTTAAAAACAGTAAGAACAATGTGTTTGGTTGTACAGCAATTTAGGGTTCTTTTTGGGTCAAACCAGAATTGTGTCTTGGGACCCCGAGGCAATAAGTCCCAATTTAAGGACTTTTGTTTGGGATTATTCCATTTGCACCAGACTTAAAAAGGGTTAATGCTTCTTTTTGTGCTTGGGGAATCCTTCATTCAAGAAAGCTCTTAAATTTGATGTTAAACACAAAAAGTATTCCTAAACTTTGGGGTAATTACAAAAAAGAAAAATAAGTTCAAAAATTATAAAAATTACCCCTAAGGTTTGAGTATAGTAATGTCCCTGATGGAATTCCCAAAAAAGAAAAAGAGAAATTGAAGGGGAAAAAGGAGGTGGACAGAAAAAAAAAAAAAAAGAATTTTGGGCTTTAATGTAGTTTATGAAAAACAATAGGGGTGAAAATCGTTTATTATTGGTAAACAAATGGGGGTATTTGTAACATCAGTAGGTCTCTTTTGAGACGGTGAGACCGTAATACTTTAAGTGTAAAAAGTTATATTTGTCTAAATACACTTAAAGATTATCGTTGTCTGTGATCTCACATAAATTTTTGTGTTATAAGATTTTGAGAATTATTTATTATACTATGTGAACAAGGGCATTTTTGGATTTTTAGGTCAGTTTTTTTATGATGTCAAAAAATTCAGTTCCATCGGGTAAAATGTTAGACGGATCAAACATCAAAAATCTTTCAGTAATTTTGATATTTAGTTGAGTTTTTTTCTTAACAGCCCCAAACTAGGATTATAGTTACGTCCGACTAGCTCTAGCCTAACCATTTTTTCCAATTTTTTTCTTTGTGGTGGACCAGTGGAGGCTTGGAGCACCCCCTGCAAACCTAAGGGGTACTATTTGCAATTAACACTAAATTTAATCTCCTAGGATATTTTGGGCAAACTTCAAGTGAAAGTAAACACTTTTAGACTTTTATCAAGTTAGAAAAAAAAAAAAGTTATTTCTTGGATTAACTTGGAAATTTAGCCTCGTTTGTTTATGTTTCCAATGACCTCTTTCCAGTTTCCAACTATACATAAAAGTGGAATCATGTTTGTTCATAAAATTTCCAATGGAAATCATCATTTTCATTTTCTATTTTTCACATAAAACAACATCTCAAACCTATACACTACCCTACATCACTCATCATTACTTATCAATCACTATTTTCATATTTTAACCCAATTATATATGTGGGACCCACCATTATCAACTTTATCTACTTAAAATATTACTATTTTTAAATTATAACTATCTAATGGGACCCACCAACTATAATCTTACAAATATAATATTATATATTCAAATTAAAATATTGAAGTGGACCCCACCACTACCAACTTTTCAATTATTATATACATAAAATAATATTTCAAAACTACTCAAACCAAACACAATCTCATTTTCAACCCTATATAAAACACATTTCAATTCATTCATCCAAACACAATCCCAATTTCCACACGAAAACCAATAAATTCTCAAAATTTATTTTCAACTTTAAACCTGAAATGGGCCATAAACATAAACAAACATGCTAAAATTCCTAATCTTAAATCCTCGTGCTACAAACAGGAGAACTTTTGTCCTGGTCCCATCCCATGTCGGTATTTCACATTTTTAAGGTTTATTTTAGGAAACAAGTAGTGGATTAGTTTAATTAATCCTCAAGGATTATTAAATTAATTATTAATCGAGTTGACAAGGGGAGAATCATTCCAGAGAGATTTAGATCTAAATCTCCCAATTAAGAATCCCCAAACAAACCATAAGTGACCCACTGAAGCTTCGACTAGCCATAATAGACTCATTTTTTGGTCTCAATAATAAGGGTTCTAAGATTTGTTTAATTATGTTAGCTGTCCAAGTCCAGCTAAAAGAGTTTCCAATTTATTATTATTGTTTTTTTTTCGTTTGGAATTTATTATTATTTTTGAAAGAACAAAAAGGAGGGAAAAACTTTGTGGTCTCCCATTACATGCTATCCAATTAAGAATTAATCATTAAAACAATTGATTCTTGTTTGGTAGAAGACGTGCTTTTCTTTTGACTAAATTCTTGCAACAAATGTGATTATTTTTTGGTTTACTTTTAGAGTTGTCAAAATGGACTATACCCATTGGATCAACCCATCCAGTTAAGAGGGGAGCTAGCCTAAATGGGACATCCCGTTTGGAACGTGAGTTGAGACGGGCTATTATAACAAAAAAATTGAAATATTGCATTTTTTGTTATCCAATTTTGCGCAATGGTCATATTTTGAGCATGTCTTATAGTTCTAATATCCGTTTGATGACATGCTTAATCGTGTAAAGCCAATATGATGAATTACAACTTTTATGTTTATCATTTCCTCAAATTCGAGCTCAATTAAATCAGAAAAAACAATCAGAATTTCAATCATGCAATAGATTTTCAAATTTGGCGATCTTCCATATTTCGAGCATAACTTAATATACAAAATTGATATTAAAGTTTATTGAGAAGTCAAGAAATAGAACCGCAACTTATATGAGTCACCAAAATTATGCAAATTATCAACGGAAAGTAATTTATTGATTTATGGGCGCCCCCACCTAACCCACAACCCATAATAGGTTGGGGTGGCGGGGTTCCAGTGAGTCGGGCCACCCGGCTGGCAAGCGGTTCTACTTACTTTGCATGTTGTATTAGGAAATAATTATATTGATGCAAAGTGGAAGGGAAAACATAATTATGATTGGGGAAGATTACAATCTCTCAATTGGTTACTGGAGTGGTCATTGGGCCTAGTGGTATCGCTTCTTTTTTAGTGGGAAAGATCGGGGTTCAACCCAAAGTGTGTATGTTGTTTGGAAAAGTCAATCATGGGTTCAACTTAGTGTGTGAGTTTGAGAAAAAAATCATTCGTTGTGAAAATTAGCTTCATGCAACTCAACCATGTTCTTTCCTCTTTTTTTCTTTTATATTTGAATAAATCTATCATATATTTTACACAAATATTTTTCTAATTTTATCATCTCCACCAAAAATTAATTAAGATGGTATATGTGTTTGAACAACTAATTTGATAATGGGATATGAGGGGACACCATATATATACTTGGAGTCAATTCTGCGAGGATGAATTTATGATTCTTCATTCTTACATGATTTCAATCTTATCTTCAACCTGTACACATACATCCACGTTACAATATATTACCCCACTTCATTTTATTATTATGGCAATCTCTTTATTTATTTATTTTTTGCAACTTGCAAATGTATCTTTTTTCTTTTCTTTTCTTTTCTTTTATTTATTTTGTTGATTGAAATAAGCCAAAAAACCAACAATAAGACTATGCTCAGCATCATTTTGGGCCTAGTTATTGCTGCATGATAGGACAGCATTTTGTTTTAATCAGAAAAAAAATAAGAAATCATTTATTTAGTTTTGTGCTAATGTTTCACTATATAAAACAAAATTATCTTAAATTTTTATGAATTAATAATTGTCGTATTTATTTTATCTACACAAGATTATCTCTAAACAATAAGGAAGAAATACATGCATAAAAGTTGAAAAGCACCATCTAATTAACCCAATTGGGTTAAACCCTTGCCTAATGAAGGCCAAATTGACAAAAAATAATAATTAATCAGTAAAAATGTTGTAATTATTTTTGTTCTTGTGGTTTATCCAAATAGGAAGGGGGTGGTAGAGTGGGGTCAAGATTTGATTATATCATGTAGTACTGAAAAGTACATGATCATCAATAACGTGGGGACAATTAAGATGGATTATTTCAACTAACTCAATTATCTCCAGACAAATATTCCAATTTATAATTTAAAGTAAATATATTTGTCCAAATGAAAAAGAATTTCCTAAATGCATAAGCTGGTAGTCGGATTTGAATTTTTGTAGCAGAAAAATAACCTAACCATAAAAAACAAAACAAATTGCATTATTTTTGTTTTTATTTTTCATTTTTTGAGTAGGGTTAGGTGATCAGCATTTAAAGAAGAGTATATAGACATTTTTATGCTTACTAAGATTTGTAAGTAGTGTACGTCAAAAAAAAGATTTGTAAGTAGTGTTTTTCACAATTATAAATAGGTCCAAAACAGATTGTCATGATCATCATAACTCATAAGAGATGTATGCTTAACATGTGCAGCTTCTATTATCATCAATGATTATTTGACTTAAAGGGCCAAAAAGAAACAAATTATTGCCATTCCAAGTTCATTATTGAACATTTATCATGGTAAGAGAAATATAATTAAAAGGGATAATTACAAAATACCCCCTGAGGTTTGGGCCAATTACAAAAAATCCAGTGATGTTTAAATATTACAAAAACTCTCCTCAGGTTTGATTATGCCTTAAATTTAAGGGAGTAACTGTGATAATTTTGAAATATTATGGGGTTTTTTGAAATAATTTTTGCTTATTAAGGGAGAAATATAAACGGAATCAAACATCTATGGGTTTGTTTGTAATTTTAAAATATTTCTAGATTTTTTTTTTTTTTTTGTAATTAGCCTGAACCTGGGTTTCTGTAATTATCCCTAATTAAAATTCTGGATTTGAATAACCAGAAGGATATTAATGTTTAATATCTTTCAGTTCTGATGTCTCCATAACTAAAAACGCATTATAACTAAAAAGAAAATTCTCAGAGCAATTCAGAATTTTCTATTCGAATTTTAAGATAATGATTTCTCCACTTTCTCTCTGAGTCTATTTCTTAAGTATGATATCCTGACTTCTGAGTTCGGAAAAAAAAAAAAGGATAATCACAAAAACTACCCAAAAGGTTCAGCCTAATTACAAAACTCCAGTAATTTTTCAAAAGGTATAATTACAAAAATACCCCTAAGGTTTGACTAATTACAAAAAAAAAACCGAGTTGTTTCAGAATTACAAAACAAAAAAATTTAGATTTGATTCAGTCTTAAATTTAAGGGAATAACTATAATATTTTATAAATATAAGAGGGTTTTTTAAATGTTTTCACTTGGAGGACAAACTTTGTTGAAAATCAGTTACATTGACCTGCCCAAAGATATTGTCCTTGTCTTACCTGCCATGTATTTTTCAAACTTCCCTTCACCACCCTCCTTATATAGTTATCTACATTGCTACATTGCCCATCAAATCCCCTCAGCCCTGTCTTTTTCCTTGTTTTTATTTTTTCCCCCCTATTTCAACAACCTTTGCAAGTTGCATATAGGCAGGTATATGGGTAATTTGCTTAAATATAACGAATATGATTTGAAATTGTGAAAATGTGGTGAAAATTTTAGATGGTGTTTTTTTTTCTCGGTGGCGCGGACGGTATGTGCGCCTGAAATACAGTTGGCGCACAATACGTCTGCGCCAGAATAAAAAAATATTTTTTTTTAGGAATTTTGTGGCTGGCGCACACACCATCAGCGCCAGCCTTATTAAATAAAAAAAAAGGAAAGCTGCTACACAATCTGTTTTCCACTTCCAAAAAATGAACTAAGTAACCTACTACACAATCGCGTAAATAATATCTCTAGGGGCATTTTCGGTATACATGCCTCATAAAAGTAGCATTTCTTCCACTCATCCTCTTTCTCTTCTCTCTCTCTCTCACACGCACAAAAAAGAAAAAAGCTGAGTGTTGCAGATTTATAAAAGTAGCATTTTCTCCACTCATCCTCTTTCTCTCCTCAATCTCTCACACACACACAAAAAAAAGCAAAAATTAATAATGATGGGGAAATGCAACAAAATCCGGCACATTGTGAGAATCAGGCAAATGCTCCGTTCATGGCGCGGGAAGGCCGCATCCCACCGTCGGATGTGCCGGCGGGACACGTGGCGATCTGCGTAGGGATCAATTGCCGGAGGTTCATCATGCGCGCGACGTACCTGAACCACCCCATTTTCCGGCTGCTTCTCAGCCAAGTCGAGGAGGAGTACGGCTTCGCCAATTGCTCGGGGCCTTTGGCGGTTCCATGTGACGAGTCGCTGTTCGAGGAGATCCTCGATCGGCTCGTGGCCCGAGGAGATTCGATTAGCAGGTGCGGCAGGAATGAAAACCTTGATGTTTTCGGCGAATCTCGGCCGTTGCTGTTTGGATTAACGGCCTGATGAGTTCTAGCTATCTTTGACACTTTTAACCTTTTTTTTTTGAATATATTGTTTTCTGGGGAGATGGACTGAGCCGAGCCATCCCTAGTTGATTTAGGGGACAAAAGATGAGTTTATTAGCAAACAATCTTTTTTAGATTGTGGATCTTTGATTATTTTGGCAATGGAAATTTTTATATTGAATTGTTCAAATTATTGTTGTATTTCTTTGCTTTTCCAGCCCATTTCTCCGCCATCAGTTTTTTTTTTTTGTTTTTTTAATTTAATAAGGCTGGCGCTGATGGTGTGTGCGCCAGCCACAAAATTCCTAAAAAGAAATAATTTTTTATTCTGGCGCAGACATATTGTGCGCCAACTGTATTTCAGGCGCACATACCGTCCACGCCACCGAGTAAAAAAACAACACTTAAACTTTTCACCACATTTTCACAATTTCAAATCATATTTGTTATATTTAAGCAAATTAACCCAGGTATATCGGATTCATTCTCCTCGTTTCTTCAATTTTTATTCATTACGTGGGGAAAATAGTATAATGGTGAGAGGAATAATCGAACCAAGCTCAAACTCTCAAAAGTTTAGCTCGATTCAGTTTGATTGCAGCGATAGTCAACTATGAATGTCGGGACTCTTAAGACTGGGAAAGAACCCAAATTTCGTAACCTTGTTCTCTATTCCCAAGCAATGTAGTTCCACATTTGTGTCCTCTTATTCAAGATCCATAGATTTAACAGATACATAACAATAAGGGATAATTACAAAAACACCCCTGAGGTTTAGGCTAATTACAAAAATCCAGAGATGTTTCAAAATTACAAAAAAAAAAAAAAAACCTTGAGGTTTGATCCATCTTACATTTTATCCCTTCATAAACAATAAACATTTCAATAAACTCGTGATATTTCTACAAATATTACAGTTAACTCCTTAAATTAAGCATAATCAAACCTGAGGGAGCTTTTTGTAATTTTGAAACATCTCTGGTTTTTCTGTAATTAGCCCGAACCTCAGGGGTTTTATGTAATTATCCCTAACAATAATACAACACACATTGATTATTGATCGGGTTACACAAAAATTGGACCACAATAAATGCAAACGGGTCAGTATCATAACTTTTATCTGTTGAGCCAAATTACATCGGTGAGATGTCAATATGGCCAAAATACAACTAAAACGACTTCTCGTAAACGAACGGCTCAGAACAGGAAAATGAAACATGTAGTAGAGCATTTAC
The DNA here is from genome assembly GCA_016081115.2 of Rehmannia glutinosa. Taxonomy (NCBI): domain Eukaryota; kingdom Viridiplantae; phylum Streptophyta; class Magnoliopsida; order Lamiales; family Orobanchaceae; genus Rehmannia; species Rehmannia glutinosa. Next base: position 14,080 of record JABTTQ020001120.1, on the reverse strand, counting down.
AGGGTTCATAACCTAGAAATACCATAAATTCAAGGACCACTTTAATAATTCAAGCCCACAAGCCACAATGAAAAGCACCACAAAATCAAATTGAAGAACATGTGTTAACCGGAATTAATGTCGGATGCGTAAATTTCGCTCTTGAAAGCAAAAGAATCAAATGAAGGAAAGTGGACTAGTAGCCACAGAAACTGAACAAAATCTCATCCACCATCTTTAATATGTTAATTAGTTCACAATAAAATGCAAAATATTCACAAAGAAGTTGTATATTTCGGAAATTTTGAGTGTGTGAATAGTGTATTTTTTGAAAGAAAAAAAATCATAAGAAAATCAAGATAGGAAATTATGACCAACAATTGTCCTTGGTTCAAATGACGAAGGAAATGGAACTACGAAACTGCAAGCGAATTTATTATATACAAAGACATGGGACGGCGAAATAAGTTAAATAACTCAAATTCCTCTAAGGGAAAAAAAGCATCAGTCATTAATATGAACCGAAATGCCAAATAAATTCTTAAATAGATGCTTACATAGGCAAGCATTTCTTGTCATTTCAGCAGATCATCTAAGAATAATAAATTGACTCTCCAGTCCTAACCCCGTGCAAAAACAAGAAATTAAAAATGCAAGCTCCGTTCAACCCATTCATTGACACCTATAAACCTGAAAACGCAATTCATCATTAATCCTTCTTTGCAGGGTATCAACTGGAAGAAAGCAATTGAAGTATTTGCTAACATAATTCCAAGCTATCACCGACGACATTTCTATCAATAAGACAAAAAAATAAAATCAATTAAAACGACCTTTAAACCATCATTTAATGAAAGGGGAAAAAAGGGGGGGAAAAGAACTTGCATGGCTGTGGGTGGGTGTGATATGATTGGGGGTTTGATTGGTTGATGATGGGAAGAAGAGACTCGAGCAGTATCATAACAGAATATAGATCCTTCCCAATAGATGTATTGCGTCGAACGTTTCTACACATGGTTTCTACCCTCGCAAGCACTGTCAGACAAATTTCCAAACTTAACTGTAAATCGAGCACTATCATAACAGAATATAGATCCTTCCCAATAGATGTATTACGTTGAAAGTTTCTACACATGGTTTCTACCCTCACAAGCACTGTCAAACAAATTTCCAAACTTAACGGAAAAAGGACCATTATACACTAAATCCAACTTGACTTACACAACTGACTAGTAAAATAGATGCTTCACGTTGAAAATCTAACATCACATTCACTTATGGCACAGAGAAGCAAAACTAGCCCAAGTTCGGCAACTAATGTCTTTATCCAGAGTAATGGCTCATTATTAAAATGCATTTGTGCTCACTGCAGAAAATCTGATTGATTCTGATTCAATCAGCATGCCAAAAATATACAGCTATATCTAGGACAATCGGTTAAACAATTTAAGTTAATCATAGTCTTCTTTTTTACATTTCAGTGATTCTTTTTTCTATTTGTCTTCCACTCATATTAAGTTAAGCAATTAACAAGAACCAAATAAATGACAACCTTAGAGACGAAGGTTTAAAAAATGGGATTTCATACAAAACGTCAAAACCATTGCGTCATGAAAAGCAAAACCATAGATAACATCTCACCTCAGTTAATGGGATCAGTAGAAGCAGAAACATCCTTTAATGAATCATTGACCACAGAACTGCACCTGTTAGGGGTCGAAGATGGTCTGATTTGGGGTGGAGAACACGTGTTGCTTCTAATCAAGGGCTCATTTGGTATTTGATTATCCTTTTGCTGGTTAAAGTACATATCCAAGCTTGCACATGAAGTTATTCCTGTCCTTCTCTTGCTCTTGCTCTTAAACCTTCATCTTAACAGAGATATAGTGAACTAAACACAAAAATAGAAGCACGTGTCTATTTCTTGTCAGTTATAACAGAATGCAACTTAATTATTAGAGATACCTGTCTTTTCTCTTGTCAAGGTATCTCTGCACTGATGCCTTTCTGTTTGATGGACCTTCCACTGCTTTGAAGAGGAGAAAAGTTAACATCAAAAAATTTCTGTATGTATTTCTGTTGCAATTGTCCAAATATAATGAATCCTTTGGTAGCAGTCATATTTCTGTTATCCATATAATTATCACAGGCATATAGTTTCTCTGTCATCCATATAGAAAGATAATAGCCCTCTCACCTTTACAACAAAATCTTGGTTGGAAAAGAAAAGAAGTGAATGAGCTATAAATAGCAGAATGCGTGCATGGTCCACCCATATTCTTCTAGTGAATAGTTTACAGCCCTTTGATTTAGTTACACAATGTTGCAGCTTTCAGCTCATGCATAAACTAAGCTTGTTGATTTATTTGAAAAGGTGGTTAGAGTATGAACAGTTAAAATGATGGATGCTTACTAGGGGTCTCTTCGCAAGTATGTTACTTTCTTCCCCAAGCATTCGAGAGTTGTCATTCATTTTCACTGTGAAAATTTAAAAGAGCCGATCAGGTAACTTATGTTGAAACCAAGGCATCGTACTCAAAGCATTTTAGAAAGTGTTCCAGAAACTCCTGGATTTCCACACCGTTCACAATCAATATGATACTAATAAGAGCAAATAAGTACTTCAGTCAGAGAGAGAGAGAGAGAGAGAGAGATGGAGACTCAAGCCTCATTTGGGCATTAAGTTGTATGTTAAGCGAATATGAATAAAGTCACTTAATGGCTAATAAAGACAAAACGATAATCTTTTCACCTGTCTGCAGAGTTGGCAAGAGAACAGCAGAATCTAGTCGTGCTTTGGCGCTGACAGTTTTTGAGAGGCAGGATAAAGGTTGCATCATCATATTGCCATCAACTGGTTGTTCTTGTGGAATTTGTACTGCGCTTGCAGCAATATTCAATATTGATCGTGCCTAAGAGACCCAAGACATAAGTTAAGAATTGATAGTCATTAGGGAAAAATTACATGCAAGAGGGAAGTGCCTACATTGCATATAGATGATTATTTATGAGTAATATATAAGCATTGCATTGGCCTCAACGCATTCCCAGTTCTAATTGAGAAATATGCTTCCATACCTTATCTTCTGGCATATCATCATACACATTGACTTTGCCACAATAAAATATTGTCATTTGTCCCACTGGCATGCTTGACAAGCCTTTTATTCTGGAAAGAAAGAAAGGATCCCCTTTAGAAGAAATGCTAACTTCGTTCAATACCATGAAATAGATTGCCAAAGCAGAAAAGTTAAATTAGAACACCATTTATATGGGCTACGCTATAATATCATGAGAGCTATAGTTTTTCTTCAGACAGTTCCGTCAATTAATTGATTTATATCCGTCGCAAACAATGTAGTGGGACAACAAAAAAAGACAGAATGGCGACTAATTACCGACGGATTTGTCCGTCGTTAAAGTAGCGACGATGTCTAGGGATATATGAAATGAGGTGGACAAATTAGATGGCAGTAGACATGATTTAGTCATCAATGCAATAGAAGGACAAAAGATGAAATTGACAATTCCAAGCGCAAAAATAATCAGTTTACCTTATAAAGATTTACCCAAAACATCAGAACATTATTGATTTACATTTATAAATAAAATTAGACAATGTTTCCTTGTGCAGAGTAGGTTCAATGACACGCAAAGAAAAAAAGGGGGGAGGGGGGAGAAAGAAGAAAAATAGACCTAGATGGAGTAGTCTCATTGTTGACGGTAAGAAAACGGCCAGAAAGACCACCGGAAGAATCAGGTTTATCCAGATCCTTCCTAGAATACGGCGCCGGCGCCATCTCGCCAGCGGACATAGAATCTTCCGCATCACTGCGCGTTCCTTTAGGAACCTACATTTATTTAACAATTTAACATTTATTTAACAATTTAATCAGTACGACATCCTATTTTATAACAGCATCACTAAATTCAAGGTTGAACAAGTCAATATTTTTTTCCTTTTCCTTTGCCCGATTTTCCACCCTAACACACATCAAAAGATTAAATAATAGATATAGACTGATTACATACATTCTCCGAAATATTGGTATTATTGTTGCTGGGGACATTGTTAGGGCGGGAAAAGCGAAGCCTCTTGCGTGAACTAGCGTCGGAGTCCGGCGTCGTTTCGAGGAGCGTCTTCAGCATTATCACTTGTTGAATCGCTTGCGATTTGTTCCACGAAGGTCTCCTCATCCCTGCATCAAAATAACAAAAACAAAAACAAAATTAAAAAAAAAAAGATTTCCGCACCAAATCGAACTGTTTTTCTGTCGCTAACCTTTCTCCTTGAGGTAACGACGGCAGTCTTCGCGAGTGATCTGAGCAATGTCATCTTCAGTGAGCTGGTGAAGCGGCTTGTCGAGAGCCGACTTGGCGGCGCTTCCTTCCGGCTGCATGACGTCAGATTCCGGTATCAATTCCGCCAGAATTCTGCCTAGTAGGAGCTAGATCGATGGATTTCAGACGGAAATTCGCTTGGAATTAGGGATTTTAGCTGGTGTAAGTGAGCTGGTTACAGTGGGTGGGGCTGCTGGAAATATGGCCGCGGCATAGTACCGGTGTCGTGTGGGAAAATTCTTTTGGCTGTTGATAAAATGTAAAAATGATAATGCCAGAGCAAAACTGTGACAAATGTCCTTTTTGCCCTTTTTAGTCAATCAGTCCATTAAATCACATTACTGATTTACTGTTAATGCTATCAAAATTTGACATGCAAAAATGAAACTTTAAAATTCAAGACCCAATGGCCAATATCCTGCATTTGTTTTTCACTTTTATTAATTATATATAATATCATACGAAGGTTTTTTTACTTTCATTTTTTCTTTTCCTTAATCTTAGAAAATGCAAATAAATTAAATTACTACAGTCACAAAATTAATTAACTTCATTTTTGGACCTTGGAATTAACTTCATCAAGAATACATCCGATATGTATTGAAAATAAGTTAAATTTACTAATTTATATTGATGGTTGTATTCAAATCTACTCTAATTCAAATTGATGGTCGTTCGTTGTCCGGAGAGGTAGGACATTTTGTTCGAGTGTTAGTTGAACTTTATTTGAATAAATTCCTTTAGAAATTTATTATGGTTGAAAGGGTGTGACATTCTCTGTTGTTTCACGAGAATTTGCTAGATTTTTGCGTTAGTTGTCGTATTGTTCGGCGTATTACCAATTGTCGCCATCAAGATGCCAAAAAAAACTGACATTGTTCAAACTGGTAAGAGTCCGGTTCATGGACGAGGCCATCATGACGGGGATTTGTGGTAGGATTCCGGCTAACAAAGGTAAGGAAGTAATTTCGGAAATTTGGGTTCAAGTTAAGCCTCGGAAAGTCGGGCCTCTCGAGAGAAGATCGACTGGGAAGGTGGACCATCCACGTCGTATTCAAACATTAAATTTTTTTAACATGTTGGGTGATACATCGTAGAATTTGCATGGAGAGAATGAGTTCTCATGTTCATGTAGATGTTGGCCTTAAAAGGTTCTAATATTAATCCTTATAGGACTAGATTTTTTATCAACCACCCGGAGTTCGGTTATTGTTCATTATGACACGGATGACTCATCAATTACACCACTTCACTCATGTGCTTCCTCGAATATATATGAAAAGGCTACGAAATTGAGGTCCTGGTCGGCATTCCACAGCTATATCGCATCCATCAAAAAGATCTTTGAAAGACGCGCAAAAAAAAACAACGACAATGCCACTCAAAATCCTCGGACATAAATGCCATTCATTTAAAATGTGTCTTTAAGTTATTTTTGTTGTTTTTTTCCTAAAGTTTTGCATTATTTTTACTTTGATATCTAATCGGCTTTTGATAATGGCATTTTCCTTTCTTTTTCTAATGTCCATTTATTTGAAGAAATTGTTCACCTAAACAAAAAAAAAAAACAACAGGATTTGGGAAGGACAGAAAGGAGAGATTAAATAATGGTTTTTCTGGCATTAGGGATTTTGCTTTGGCGTTATCAACACAGTCAATTATTTATTAATCTTTTGTTTCTTTTGTGATTAGTGGAAGGAATAACTGGAGTGGGTAACGGATGGGGGTTGGGGGTTGCAACCCCAGGACGCCACGTAATTATCTCCTGTCTCCATACTATGATTTACCATTTTGTCCCTATAGTTTTGGACATTGTTATTTGGGTCCCTGGACTCACAAGTCACAAGTTTATAAGTGGTCATCTTCTACGACTTTGACATTTTGTAGACACATGGTTATCAGTGACATTACAAAAATACCCTGATTTATAAGGGAGCCCAATAAATCAGGGGTATTTTTGTAATGTCACTGATAACCATGTTTACAGAAAAGGTGACTAGTGGGCCAGTGGTAATTCATTCTTATTTTTTATTTATTTATCAATTCTACTACCTAAAATTCTAAAAATTTGTTTCCAAAATACTGGAAATAATACCAAATAAAACTGTACCTTTTTCTCGCACATGTAGGTCTTTCCTTTTTAGAAAAAAAAAAATCGGCTATGTTATTGCATAGAATCAAACCAGGGAAAATTGTTTAAATATAGTGAAAATGAAAACATATTGTCAAAATAGGGTAAAAATGGGATGGGTTGCGTATTTACTCGTTGGCGCATGTACAATAATCATGTGCTTGAGACTATTTTTTTTATTTTTTAATATCTTTGGCCAAGACATATAATGTGCGCCAGTGCTTACCACCCAAACAAATTTTGTTGGGGGTGGGGTGTGCAGGGGGGTGGGGTGTGGGAGTGGAGGTGGGAAAGCTTTTTTATTATTTAATTTAATAATAAATTAATGATTATGCAATAAATTAATTCATATGTAACTTTTTCGTTTTTATATTTTAACGTGTAATATATCAAATTAATTATTTTTTTACGATCTTGATTTGACATCCATATCGCATATTTTTGCAAGAAAATAAATACATAGTCATAAATTGGTCTCGATTTGATAAGATTATTCTTATTGATACACGTATTGTAATTAGAATTGACAATACCCTAATTTTTATCCTAAATACACAATCATATTTTTTTATCTCGATTTGATAAAGTTGATTTTTTTCCGGATTGTGACATGTGTATTTTCCTAATCAACTTTATCGAAAAAATTCAACTTTATCAAATCGAGATAAAAAAAAAATTATGATTGTGTATTTAGGATAAAAATTAGGGTATTGTCGAATTCTAATTACAATACGTGATCGCGTAAGAATAATCTTATCAAATCGAGACCAATTTATGACTATGTATTTATCTTCTTGCAAAAATATGCAATATGGATGTCAAATTGAAGATCGTAAAAATAATTAATTTGATATATTACACGTTAAAAACAGGATAAAAACGAAAAAGTTACATATGAATTAATTTATTGCATAATCATTAATTTATTATTAAATTAAATAATAAAAAGCTTCCCACCTCCACTCCCCACACCCCACCCCCTGCCTGCCACCCCACCCCAACAAAAATTTGTTTGGGTGGCGCACAAGTGAGGTGCGCCACCCATTCACCCCCACCCCACCCCATCCCATTTCACTTCACCCCCATCCTACCCTTAACGTTCTTTGCGCACATATAATGTGCGCCAAAGATATTAAAAATAAAAAAATAGCCCGGCACGCAGTTATTGTATGCGCGCCAACGAAAATACGCAACCCATCCCATTTTTACCCTATTTTGACAATATGTTTTCATTTTCACTATATTTAAACAATTTCCCCATCAAACCACACCTATTTACTAAAGAGTAATGTAACGCCTGTGGTTACTGGCCTAATCCCCATAGTTCTTCCACACATGTACTTATTTGCATCTCAATTTCAATTTTGAAAAGAGAACTAATGAAAATATCATAAAAACATTCTATTTCCTATTTATATTTCCAAAATTTGTACATTATTTCTTTGTCAAAATTATCATACTCGTGTATGATTGAAAAATAAACCGTATTTATTTAATACTTGATTAGAGATCGATCATTAAAAGTTTCGTTTGAACTAGATTCATTAATATAACGACCAAACTAAATACATTGTTCTTTGATAAGATATAACATTAAATTAGAGCTCGAACGATTCATGAAAAAGAAATATGCATAAACTTTCAAAATACTTTCGATTCATTTTTTGGCTCGACTAAAGCTCCTTAAAACACGATTCGATTAATAATCAAACCAAACTTAATTTGACTAAGTAAATCGGTTTACATGAAGTCACCAATTGCGCTTTGCAATCGAGACCACATGATAGCTTAACGTGCGTTCTTTTCCAAGCACATACGTGTTCAATTCGAACTCATCTCCATCATTGATCTTCCGACAAAATCACTCTATAAATGATGCCACGTGGACCAATATGTTCATACATATTCATCATTATAAAAAGTTAGACAAAATTATCAAGAGGTTAAGTTTTCTGTTCCCTAAAGTTAGAAAGATGTTAGATCGTAATACGCATCACTTCACTACTCTTATTTTATTTGACTTATGACTCAATCGATTAAGCATTGGAGCCCCAAGGATCTTAGTCGGTGCCACCTCGCCTAGCTTAACATATGTTATGTTTCAAGTCATCCACTTAAGGTACCCGAAAAGTGACCCCGAACTCGAACCTTAAGTGATGACTTCATTCTTGATTTACTTAGTTAAATAAAACTCAAACACAATCGCTGCGATAAAAATGCGGACAAACTTGAACAATAATTTTTTTTTGCAACTACTCGATTCGATTGCACCCCCAATACTGATTTTAAATTAAAGGTAATTTAAAAGATGACTCACTTTTTTCTTCTAATTGAGAAGTTGTTGTAAATATATTAAAATGTGAAAGAGCAAAATTCCAAAAAACAGACCAATCCGGAGAAGCCTGGAATGTTAGGTTGAAATTGCCAAAACGCTTATCAAATAATCTCGCCACGTGACATCAAGAAGTTTCCCTCTTCCTAATATTTATATATTCACTGCCTTGACAATAAATAATCAAACCATATATTTCTTCGAACAAATTGATTTGAATTAGCCCTAATTAACATCGAGAAATTATTTATTTATCTCCGATTTGATTGTAAAGATGTGGGGCCAAGCCTACCGGAAAGATGACGTGGAATCCGTCCGGCAGCCGCTGTATCCAATGATGCTGGAAAGTCCAGAACTCCGGTGGTCGTTTATTCGCAAAATATACACAATCGTCAGTATTCAATTGCTTCTCACTATTGCTGTTGCGGCGCTTGTATTTACTGTTCATCCAATATCACATTTCTTTACGGCTACACGGGCTGGTTGGGCGCTTTACATTGTTCTCGTTATTACTCCTTTTATCGGTAGGGTTTTTTCCCTTTTTTTGTTGAATTGATTGTTTTTTTCTAATTGGATTTTGATTTTGTTTTGGTGCTTGAGTCAATTGATTTGTTTGTTCGTTTTTCTCGGATTGTAGTGTTGTGCCCGCTGTATTCCTATTATCAGAAGCATCCTTGGAATTATGTTCTGCTTGGGCTGTTTACAGTGTCGCTTGCATTTGCCGTCGGGTTGACTTGTTCGTACACCAGTGGTAAGAAATGCTATTTTTTTTTTCAGTTTTGCGAATTGTTAATCCAGTTGTAATGTTAATTATTGGGAAATAGAAGTTTTAGAGGTTTGCAAAGGCTGAAGCATGCGTTTACAGTTAGCAAAGAGTTAAGCAAATACAGAAAATAAATATACGTAGGATAGACTAATTTTCAACGGGCTTTATGTGTATAGATATTGCAAATTCTTACTTCTTACCACCACAACTATGTGGATTAGGTTTAGATGACATAGATAATGTGGTTGGGCTATTCATTGATAGTACTGAGCTTTTGATGTTAAATAGAAGAAAACCCTTCAAATTAAAAAAACAGAATTCCCTATGTGTAGATGAGAGATTTTAAGTTTCAGCTGCACTACTGATTCAATTTACTGACTTGAAGGATCATAATGTGAGCAGGTACTGGGATTATGTACTATGATAAAATCATCTTGCATTAATGGTCCCCTCCACTCTTTGTGTTAAAATGGGGATATATCTTTGTTTTCATCATTTCTCATTGTTAACCAAATTTATTGCTGGCGTTTTTCTCAACATGTTTTTGATTCACTTTTGATGAGAGAATACTGGAGGGAGGGTGGGTGGGTGGGGGTGCATTCAACATGTACTGAAGAGCTTGCATGAGTAGAGCTCAGGATAAACTCTTTCTCAAAAATGGTAATATTAGTAGCTACCCTTGCACATAAATCTAGCTATGCAGGCACATTGTGGTCTGTGGAAAATGGTTTACTTAAATGTGATATTCAAGCTATTTAATGCAAATTATGTGGGTATGACAGAAGTTGGTTTAAAAGAAAAAACCATAAGAATGAAGTTACAGTTACCGGATGATTAACAATGGAAGAGAAGTTCTGAGGCCCAACTCCCAAAAGAAAGATACATGCAAAGGATCATGTGAATCTTGTTTTAACATGTAATGCAATACCCAAAATTCCGCCTTTGTCCTTAGTGGCTGGAAGTTGCCAGCACTATATCTTAAACTTCTGTGACACTACTGCCAAACATAGAATAGGTACCCAGAAGAGGAATAGTATGTACAGCTTGTCTTCATCAGGTGATCAAACTGCCGAGATTCGAGAAGGTTCAATGAAACCCTCTATAAAATCCGATAAATTTGTTTGAGTTGCCAAAAAGAAAAAAAATAGAGCAGCCAGTTATGATATAAAGTTTTTTGATCTGAATAATTTTTTTTAGACCTTGGACAATTTAGCTAATGATAGTGCTGACCTTTGAACATTTGTATCATTTCAACGTTGGCAGGAAAGTTATTCTGGAGGCCGTTATCTTAACTGCCGTTGTGGTTGTAAGTCTCACTTTGTACACTTTTTGGGCTGCAAAAAGAGGTCATGATTTCAATTTCCTGGGACCTTTCCTGTTCGGAGCTGTTGTTGTACTTATGCTTTTTGCTCTGATTCAGGTTTGTGGACTTCGAATTATTTGTTATATTTCTGATTGACTCTTGAATATAGCAAGCTATATATTATATGGTTAATGATGGTATGCTGATTGAAGTCGATAACTTCTTATATTGCAGATTTTATTCCCTCTGGGTAAGTTAAGTGTGATGATCTATGGTTGCCTGGCATCTATAATATTCTGTGGTTACATCATTTATGACACCGATAATCTGATTAAGCGATATTCATACGATGAGTATATCTGGGCTGCTGTTGCGCTGTATTTAGATGTCATCAACCTCTTTCTATCTTTGTTGACCATTTTCAGAGCTGCAGATACTTAGGTATTTGGTTTTGTGCCACACACTTAATTTGTTATTCTATGTATTTTTTTTGTGTGTATGTACTCTGCTTAGATATTTGTACAGAGTCTATAAAGTGGATGGCCTTCCTTTATTGATGTAAAACGCTGGCACACAAATTTGGTGGGCAATTTATTTGTATGTTTTTGTGAATCAATGATACTTTGGAATAGTCAATGATTTTTTGCTAATCTGAATGTGTGTATTTCTGTATCTCTCAATTTTTTTTATTTGTCCGATCTTCTAGTTAATGACTTTGTGTTTTATTGTTTAATCCGTTTTACTTTTTTTTTTTTGTAACTCAGCTTGCAAGTTTATGCCTGACTATGCTTGATACAGTAGCTCCGGCTTCTCATCGCCGCCACCAAGGTAAACCGCGGGATGTGACAAGCAGCTAGTGTTTTATGGTAGGGTTGTGTCGTGTAACACTGGCTAGTGCGTGCACATCCGCGATTTACCTTAGTGACAACGATGGAACCGGAAATTGTCTCCGGGCCCGGTCGATACTAAGATAAGCGCAAGTTGAGTTACCCCAAAAAAGAGTTTTAACCCGTTTTACTGTTCTCATGGTTCAAAGAGATGTGGACTAGGTTTCTGAAAGAACCGAAGCCCACCCGTTAAGTTTTTAAATGGGCTAGTGGGATGAACTGTAAATACATTTGAAAGAAACATCTTCGCATGAAATCCTGTTCGAAGGCCCATGAGAAATCAAGCATATGGATCTTCTTGTTGGTCTTTTCCAATGGAATCCAAAGGAATTGGGCCTGCCTCGGTATGTTTGATTCTATAGAAATATATCTAAATTAACTAAAACAAAAAGAAAAAAGAAAAGGAAGATGTTGAGAGCCATTTGAACAGTAATTTTCAAGTAATAAATGGGAATTATGGAGAAAAAGAATGCAAAAGGCAATAGAAAAACATTGAGTTGCAGGATGAACTCCACCATATAAAGCCTTTAATTGATAAGACGATTCATCAGATAGAAAGAATAATATTTCTGATCTGAAAGGGACCAATCAGTACTTACCAAAAACCCACATGCATTTCTTGCCATTTTCTATGTTGGAATGTTTTTTAACAAGAATCTGATTGATTGAGAGGACTTATATAGAGATTAAAATGTTACTAAGGTTGTTGTCTGAGTTTTTCTAAATTTTTTTGGGTTCCACTTTTGTTAATTTGAATCGGACCTAGTTTCGCATTTAATTGATTGGTCCACAGTGGATCCTCTATTCTATTTGGTGTTTACATTTCCTATTTTAATTAACTGATCATTACATGTCACGTGTATACGTGATGACATCATGTTTGTATCTTGTCTGCATAACGACACTTATACGATTTACTGGAGCATACGATGAAACATTAAGTGGAATGAATATCTCAATTGATTTTCCAAGGGCTAAGTAGCCGAGAGATAATTGAAGAGTGATTTTTTTATTAGGTTATGAATTGAGTTAGAATAAATATGTACTGTATTGAGTGGCAGGGACCATATAAATTTTAATTTTCCTCTATCACATGACAACCACTTCATTCCAGTTATCAAATTTTAGATTTCCATTTAATTATCAAATGTGTTTTTTTTTTTTTTTTAACATGTACATTGTCATCGGCATATATGACGTCATCAATGCTGGCATATATTATTGTTCTTTTCAATTAGCCTTTTGTTTCTGAATTAATTCCCACACAAAAACTAGAGTACCTTTCTTGGCCCCCTTATCTGGACAATTCAACCTCCAAACGCCACATGATTTTTCAAGAAAATAAGGGCAATTTATTGTTGTCACAATTCCAATCTTTTGTACTTTAAGAGGTGTGTGGATATATCTTTGGCATCATTAACCATCCAATGAAAGTCTCTCATAATACAAGGAAATGTAAGGATTATAACTTTGGTGAATGTGTGATGAGTAACAAAGACTAGTTGGTTGGATGCAAACAATGTTGTAAAAGCGCTATGAGTGCTAGTCGGGATTTGTGGATTGGGCTGCGTGGCGGGCGCTTAATCGGAATGAGTGGGGTTGAGCGGATTTTCACAAATGTACATTTAAAGATCTGCAAATAGTAATAGGACCAAGTTTTGCAATTTTACCAACACCAAAGAGAAAGGGTCCAACCCATCATTCTCTTTCCTTCAAACGGGTAATGTGACCAACATATGCAAGCTTTTCCTTTCCTAATTAATTATTAGTGTATGTTTGTTAGTGATTGAGGGAAGTTTCTCTTTACCGACAAATGTTTGATGTAATATATTGAAAATGTATGTATTAGTATGGAAATGCTTGGAAACGTAATATATGTTTGGTTGATGATTGAAAGAAAGAATTCGGAATCTCTCAAAAAAAGAAAGAAGAAATTTGAAGAAAATGCTTTTCGGGAAGCTAAACAAACATTCCCTATTCCTCAAATTGCAATAATTTCTTTGAAAAGCGCCAATCAGAGAAATCAATTTTGCATACTCCTATAATTACATAACCAGTTTTGCAATTTCCCCATATTTAACTTTTTTTTATGCAATCGAACAGTCTACCCACGTTTGATTTTGGATGGGACACCACATGTGTTGCTGACAGAATTATTAGCAGAAAATACATATGGATCATAAACAATAGTTGAACTAGCCAAAATCAACAGTATAATTTCTTAGCTTAGAATATTTATGTATTATTGGAGCTAGGTTGAAGCACACCATTGGCCAAACCATATAATCCACTGTAGCCACCAACACATGGAACAGGGGATCCCGCCTACTGCCCATCTCTC